>JAULBW010030710.1:0-76034 GCA_032358265.1 Vaucheria bursata
CCGCGAGACCGCTGAAGAGGGCGTCGGACTTCGGGAGGAACACGAGGATCGCCGGGACGAGCGGCCAGAGGGTTGCGATCCGCCACGCCGCAGCGGGGGGGAGCCGCCGCCGCGCCAGACCGTAGAGAGCCGGTCCGCCGAGTGCTGCTCCTCCGAGGACGAGGAGCCATCCGAGCCAGATCGCGGCGCAATCGGTGGGGGTCGGACCGGCCCCGGGGGGGGCCGTCGAGTGGATCGCCTGGAACGCCTCCCGGACAGCGGCCGGTTCCGTCGCCTCCACGAGCCGGACGAGCGGCGGCGATGAGCCGCAGAGGGACCGCAGGCCGTGGAAGGCGAGGGTCAGTCCCGGCGGGTGGGTGCCGAGGTGGAGGTAGCGGTCCATCCCGGTCGCTTCGGTGACCCGCTGCTGGTACGTGCGGAGGAACTCGCGGGGGTCGGCGACGTCCTGCCGCGCCTGGGTGAAGTAGCCCGAGGAGCCGGGGAAGTAGAGGACCCACGGAACGCGGACGATGCCGGTGACGCCGGGTATCCAGCCGAGCAGCGACCACCACAGTCCGACCGTAGCGCAGAAGAGGCCGGCGACCCACACGCAGCGCCGCGCGGTTCCGCCGACTCCGATCCGGACTGCGCCCCACCACGCCCAGCCACAGTAGACCGCTCCCGTGACGATCCCGAGCAGGAGCGCGAGGGCCAGTTCGGCGTTCCGGTCGCGGCGTGACCAGACCCATTCCCCCGGCACTCCGAGCGGGATGTCGTTGGACCAGAGGACCCCCGCGGTCAGCCCGACGACGAGCAGCAGGAGTCCGCGGAAGAACCAGGAAGAGGACATGAAGGAAGTGGTGACAGACGGAGGGGAAGAGGAGAGAGAATGGCGGAATCTTCCCGCTCAGGAGCGGGGCTTCGCCGGGACGCGGTCGGCGCGGCGGCCGTCCGGTTTGGCGGGATCGAACTTGAGGTTGGGGGTCGGCCTCGTCGCGCCGACGGAGCGCTGCCACTCCTTGAGCCGCTCCCGGAGGCGATCGACGATCTCGGGTTCGGTCGTGGCGAGGTCGAGCGTTTCGGAGGGATCCCGATCGAGCTGGAACAGCTCGGCCCGATCGTCTTCGAGCCACTCGACGAGTTTCCACGGACCTTCGCGGACCGCCGCCGCGGGGGCGCCCCCCTGGTTGCCGTAGTGCGGGTAGTGCCAGAACAGAGGCCGCTCGGGGAGGGGTTCGTTCCGGAACAGGGGAGCGAGGTCGACCCCGTCGAGGATCTGATCGGCGGCCCGCGTCCCGTGGGCGGCGGCCTGGAGCGTCGGATAGAGATCCAGGCTGATCACGGGGGTCGAGAGGAGCGCCCCCGCTTCGATCCGCCCGGGCCAGCGGATGATGAGCGGAACCCGGATCCCCCCTTCATAGACCCAGCCCTTCCCCCCCCGGAGCGGGCGGTTCGAAGTGGGCCACCCTTCGCTGGTCGAGAGCCCTCCGTTGTCGGAGGTGAAGATCACGATCGTCTCGCGGTCGAGGCTCTGCTCCTTGAGGGCCGCGAGGACCTTGCCGACCGCCTGATCCATCGCTTCGATCATCGCCGCGTAGACCGCGTGCGAGTGATTGAGCCGGACGTCCCGCGGTTCTTCGCGGCCGAACTCGTCGGTGAGTTTCCGGTCGGCCCGTTTCGCCTCGTACTTCTTCTGGAGGTCCTCCCGCGTCATCAGCGGCGTGTGGACGTCGTAGAACGACAGATAGGCGAAGAACGGCTTCTCGCGCTGAGCCGAGAGGAACTTGACGGTCTCGGTCGCGAGCCGGTCGGGGAGATGCTCTCCCGCAGGACCATCGGGGAGCCGCGGATTGCCGTAGGGGGAAAAATACTTCTTCCCGCCGTAGGGGCCCCCCTGTTCGATCCCCCCGAGATTCAGGTCGAACCCCTGGTCCTCGGGGTAGAACGTCTCGGGGCCGAGGTGCCACTTGCCGGCGAAGAAGGTCGCGTAGCCCGCTTCCTTCAGCATCTCGGCGAGGGTCCGTTCCGAAAGCGCGAGCCGGTCGGCGTAGGGAGCGGGGAGGAGCCGCGTGTTCCGCGACCACTGCGCCGGCTGGTTGGCCCCGTTGGGAGCGATGTAATCGGTGATCCCGGTCCGCTGCGGGTATTTGCCGGTGAGGAGGCTGGCGCGGGTCGGGCTGCAGACCGGGCAGGCGGCGTAGGCTTCGAGGCACCGGGCCCCTTCGGAGGCGAGCCGGTCGAGGTTCGGAGTTTCGTAGAACCGGCTGCCCAGGCAGGCGAGGTCGGTCGCTCCGAGATCATCGCACAGGAACAGGACGATGTTCGGCGGACGCTCGGCGGCGCGGGCCGGGTTCGCCGCGAACAGGAGCGCCGCGCCGATCAGGAGCGGGGCGAGGATCGATCGGAGCATGTCGCAGTCTCTCGGTGTCCTGGACGATCCCGCCTTGCGGCGGCCGCTGTGCGTCCGAAGCCAGACTCCGGCTTCCCCACGGAGACCAGGCGATCGACCGCAGTATTCGGCTTTCCGGCAGCGATGGCAAGGTGCTGCGCGGCGTCCGTCCTGTGGACGAGGGGGCCCTGACTGCAGCCCGCCGGCCCGGTGTTCCCGCGCCCCGCACAAGCCCCATGAGGAGTTTCGGCGGCATCAGCCCCGGGGAGTTTCGCGGCGGATCTGCTCCCGTTGTTCGAAGAAGGCGTGCAGTTGACCCGGATCCTGCAGGCGGGCCTGGGCCCAGCCGTTCAGCTCGGCAAGAAGCGCCATCACCGCCAGCACGACCTCGCGGGGGACCTCTCCCTCCTGGCGGATCAGCAGGTCACAGAGCGTAGTGGCCCTCTGGGCGATGGGGTCACCAAACAGGCTCAGAAATCGCGGGGGCTCGGAGAGCGGGTTCCCTTCCGGAGCGGTTCCCGGCAGTCCATCGATCGGTTCCACGCGTTGTCAACTCCTTGGGCCAGAACAAGATCGCGTCCCGGCCCAGGGTCGCTCACCACACCCCTTTTCGGATGGATTGTGGGCGAAGGAAGAGCGAGATTTTCGCATCAAGTCCGCGGCCGATAGAGTGAGGGTGGCTCGAAGCCGGGGAGCCCGAGCGCGAACTTGGGCGGAAGAGAGCTTCGCCGCATCCACGGAAGAGAGAGACCGATGGAATACCTGGCCCTGATTCACAAGAACGCCGGCACCGCTCCCTCGTCCGCCGAGTGGGACCGGTTCTTCGAAGCGGCTGTCGAGACCGGCCTGTTCCGCGGGGGGAGCGCGATCGGCGTCCGGCGGACGGTGGGGACGCCCGAGGTGGTCGACACGTCGCAGCAGGTCGGCGGATTCATGCGGTTCGACGCCGAGGAGCCGAGTGAGCTGCTGCGGCTCCTCGAATCGCATCCCGTCGTGGTGCGCGGCGGGACGGTCGAACTGTTCGAGATGCCGAAGTCCTGAGCAGGGGGCGGCAGTCGGTTTCCGCGGGCCGCAGCGGATCGGAGTCCGCAGGTCTCCAGGCGGGAGACAATCAGGCGGCCGACTTCCGGGTCGCTTCCGGCTCCGCCGCTTCGCCCGGGACCGGGGTGCTGGCGGGCTTCGGAGCGCAGCCGTTGAGGAGGGCATCAAGCCGCTGTCCCCGGATCGCGAACTCGTACACCACGAGGACGTAGATCAGGCTCAGCGTGCCGGCCGCGACCGCTTTCAGCAGCCCGTACCCGGAGATCGCCCGGAACGAGATCTGGAGGAGCGCCATCGGCGGGACGTGGGCCAGGTAGATCCAGAGAGAGGCCCGGGAGAGGTAGGCGATCGGCCGCGGCAGGGAGCCGTCATAGCGGAGCGCCCAGGCGAAGAGGCCGCTGGCGGCGAGCCAGCCGCAGGCGGCGAAGGTCGCCACGAGCCAGACCAGTTCCGTGCCGCTGAAGGGGGTGGCGACGTGGCGGGAGATCATTCCCCACAGGCCGGGGAAGAGGAGCGCCGCACCGGAGAGCAGGAGCGCCGGGGTCGCCCGGCCGGGGGTCCATTTCCAGGACTGCATCAGCCAACCGAGGAGGAAGCAGGGGGAGTAGTACAGGACGTGCGGCAACCGGGGGAAGAACAGGAACTTGAAGCCGATCGCCGTCCGGGGTTCACAGTAGAGGCCGTAGACGCTGATCGCGAACAGCCCCGCGACGACGGCCAGCCGGCCGGGACTCCAGCGGGAGGACTTCGCCGACGGGAGCGGCAGCGTGGCGGGTTCGCGACGGGACCGCATCGAGGCGATCAGGTTCCTCGCCGTGACGGCCGCCGAGGCCGCGAGGCAGAAGAGCCACAGGTCAATCAGGAACCAGAGGTGTCCCGCGCACCGGAGCTGAGTCCACTGGGGGGACGTCAGCTTGAGGCGGGTGAGCTGCTGCGGAGTGAGCTCCCCGGCGCACATCCAGCCGAACAGCCAGATGTACAGCACAGCCGGCATGATCAGGAACGCGGCGATGACGAGCGGGATCCCGAGCCGGACGCTCTTCTGCCGGAGAAAGGCCCCCGGGCCGATCTTGCGGCAGGACTGACAGGCGAGGAAGCCCCCCATCAGGAAGAAGACCGGCATCATGAAGGTGTCGGCCCCCCAGTTCACGGCGTCGACGACGTGACTCCGGGCTCCATGATCATCGGTGCACCACTTCAACGAGGGAAGCGGCGAGGACATGTACGGGATCCCCGCGTGGAACGCGACCACGAGGAGACAGGCGACGACGCGCAGCCAGTCGAAGCCGCAGAAGCGACAGGCGGACGGTCGGTCGTGGGGGGCTGGACTGCTCAAGCGCTCGCTCGCGACCGCTCCGCTGCGCGGAGACTTTTTAGCGATGGACCGGGTTACCGCGTGAGAACGACCCGTCCGACCCCGTCGGCACCACCCAGAGTTTGAAGCGCCCCCAGCGCCCGGCTCTGATGCGGATTGATGCAGACCACTTTCGTGAGTCTGCATGCCAATGCCCGAACGAATCACCTGCTCCTTATTGTTCTCGGCAATGGGAGGCGGTCGGGTGAGCGGCAGAAGTTGCGAGCGACGGATTCCCCGGATCCGCCGGCGAAGGAGCCCGATCGACCCTCCCTCAAGGCACGTCACTTAGCGTAGTGGGGCAATCCCGCGCGCTCCGGGGCCACTCGATTCCCACGATTTCGTCATCTGCCGCTCGTTCGCCGGAGCAGTACTGATGCAACCCGCACCACCTCGGCGCACCGCGCTCTTGTCCAGCGGGCGAGGCCGAAGCCGGCCTCGAACCTTAAGGGCGAACGGACCAGACTCGGACCTGATCGCCGCAGGCTGCCAGGATGTCCCCCTTGGCCGTGAGGACCAGCGTCGCCTGGGCTTTGCCGGCGTCCCACGGACGGGCCGGGGCCTCGAGGCTGGCGAGCACTTTCCCGGTCTCGGCGTCCCGCAGGGCAAGCTTGTCGACGCCCCCGAATGTGAAGAGGGTCTTCCCCTGCGGGGTGTAGGCCAGCCCGGAGATCCAACCTCCGTTCGTCCCGACCCGCTCCTCGAACAGCCGCGTCGTCTCCCGGCTGGCGAGATCGAGGACGTCGACCGTGTGTTCGAGCTTCTGCCCCTGTCCCCCGAGAGCGAGTTTCTTTCCGTCGGGACGGAAGGCGAGGCTGACCACCGTCAGGTCGAGCGACGGAAAACTCTGCAGCTCCTTCCGCTGCTCGACGTCCCAGAACTCGAGGACGGTCCCTCCCGCGATCGCCAGCTGCTTGCCGTCCGGGGTGTAGGCGAGGACGGTCGGGGAGAAGAGGGGCTCCAGCGTGGTGACCTTCTGGCCGGTCTCGGGGTTCCAGATCTCGACTTTCTCGTGATGGATTGCCGCCAGCCCCTTGCCGTCGGGCCGGAGGGCAAAGCCGTGCCCTCCGCCGCAGTCCATCTCGCGGATCTTCTTGTTGGAAGCGGCGTTCCAGACCGTAATCGTCCCCGCCCCCATCGAGATCAGGCTCTTGCCGTCGGGTGTGTACGCGAGGTGCAGGTTTCCAGCGGCCGCGGGGGCGACGTCGGTTCTGGAAATTTCCTTCCCCGAGGTGGGACTGTAGACCCGGATCGACCCATAGTGGGAACAGGCGAGCTTCTTCCCGTCCGGGCTGAAGGCCATCGAGTCGAACCGGTAGTTCGCCCCCTCCTTGACCCCCATCGACCGGAGCAGCTTCGGCTGCTGCGCCGCGGCAGGAACGGAAGAGACGGCGAGCAGCCAGCCGGCCGCGAGACTGAGGAGAATGCGGATTGGGTTCAGGGTTGTCACCACGGGTCCTTCACAAGCCGTTTCTGAGTCCGTTGTCATTTGAACGGTTCCACGAGGGAGCGCCTCCGGCGAGGGCTGGCCTGCCACCGGGCGAGCCCCTGCCCCCCAACACAGCATCGCCACCGGCGCTCTCCCACAAAGCGCGCCTGGGCGTCGCAGCCCCCTGAGCGCAACCCATCGCTCCACGCCGCCCCGGTCCAGGGCGGAGCCCTGGTTAGATGGGTTCTTTTTGGAGTTTGCAGTTGGGGAGGGCTTTTTGGAGGGCTGAGTACTGCGGGGTGCCGGTGTCGGCATTCAGCTCCAGGACCGTGAGCTTCTGAAAGGCCCCGAGCGACCGGACGAGCTTGTCGTCGAGGATCACCGGGCCGATCTTGAGGACGGTCAGCTTCTTGAGCTGCAGGAGCTGCTTGAGTCCCACCGGCGTGATCCGGGCGTCGCTGACGGAGCCTCCGATGGAGAGCGTGGTCAGGTTCTTGAAGGCGAGCAGTTCCTTCGCTCCGATGTCCCCGATCGCTCCTTCGTAGCTGAGGTTGAACGAGGTGACCTCTTCGAGAGAGGTGGGCCGCTTTCCCTTGTCGGCCTTCGCGATCCACAGGGCGTGGAGGAGCTTCGCCTTGCGGAGGTTCACGAGCGTTGCGTCCGTCACGAACTGCACTTCGATCGTCGTGATGTTCTTGAGCGGTGCCAGCTCCGTGAGGAACTCGTCCGGAACCTGGATGTTCTCCAGATGCAGGATCCGCAGCGACTGGAGGGGCCGGAGCGCCTTGAAGTCGTCCCGCGTGACTTTGACGAGGCCGAAGTGCATCTCGGTGACGGGATCGCCCGGGAGGTTGCGGTCGTAATGGACGTTCCCCTCGCGCTTCTTGATGTAGGCGATCGCTTCGGCTTCCTCTCCCTTCTTCTCGGGTTCCTTCTGGGCCGGGGCTCGGGGCGGGGGGACGAAGCCGCCGCTGGGCTGGTTCGGTTTCCAGAGGGAGACCGTCAGAGTCCCCTTTCGCTGGAACCGCTCGGTGTGCGGCGAGTTTTCGATCCGGATGTTGCGTCTTTCCGCCCCCATGGGGAGGAAGTCCGCCGAGGCTTTGGTCAGGTCGTGAAACTCGACGGTCTGGCCCGGCTCCTCGACGGTGAACGTCAGGAGGAGCTTCACGTTGTCCACTCCCGCCTGCGTCAGCTTGACCGATGGAGTGAGGACGATTTTCCCCGTCCCGAGATCGAGGGTGTCCCCCTTGCGGTTCTTCGCCATCTCCCGGGTGACGTCGGCGATCGACGTCTCCTTCGTCCAGTCGTATGGAGGTTTCGAGGGCCCGTCACCCCGAAGCGGGTTTGTTCCGCCGAGGGCGACCGTGAGGACCACTGCGAAACCGAGCATCAGCCAACGATTCATACGACACGTGTCCTCAAGAGTCCGGCCGGCAGGTCGCCCCAGAATACCCGCCCCTCAATAGCCCCCACCAGCGTCCCGCTGGCCCGGGGCGCCAGAGCTCCGCCCTGGACCGGGGCGGCGTGGGGCGATGGGTTGCGCTAAGCGGGCTGCGACGCCCAGGCGCGCGTTGTGGGAGGATGCGGGTGGCGATGCTGTGTTGGGGGGCTGGGGCTCGCCCCGGTGGCAGGCCAGCCCTCGCCGGAGGCGCTTCCGTACAGGGAACCGTCCAAACCACAACGGACATTGGCCGCAGTCAGTGTCCGAGAACGGAGCAAGTGGCGTCCGGCGCAGGGGAGCGGTAGCCTGACCGGGCTTCGGTCCTCAGTCGCATGACCGTCTCGAAAGGAAACCGCACCATGCTTCGACGCTCTCTCCTGGCGCTGCTCCTTGGGCTCGTTTTCGCTTCGGCCGCCCGCGCCGACGGAGTGTTCCCGGGGAAGGACTGGGAGACCGCCGCTCCCGACAGCCAGGGGCTCTCCGCGGAGAAGCTCGAGAAGGCCCGCGCGTGGCTGGCGTCCCACAACAGCCGGTCCGGGCTCGTCGTCCGGCACGGGCGGATCGTCGCCGAGTGGTACTTTCAGGACGCGGACCGGAACTCGAAGTTCGCCGCGTACTCGACCAGCAAGTCGCTCTCCAGCATGGCGACGGGACTGGCGATCGCCGACGGCAAGCTGACGCTGGATCACACCGTGGGGCAGGGGCTTCCCGATGTGCAGCCGGCCGGGAAGAAGGCGATCACCGTGAAGCAGCTTCTGAGCATGACCTCGGGAGTCCACAACGACCCCGGGATCAGCCAGCGGAACGATCTGTTCACCTACGCGCTCAACGAAGCGCCGCTCGATCACCCGCCGGGGACGAAGTGGGACTACAACAACACCGGCCTCGCGCTCCTGAGCCCCGTGTTCCAGAAGGCGACCGGCCAGCCGATCGACGAGTTCCTCAAGGAGCGGGTCTTCACGCCGATCGGCATCCCCGACGGGGACTGGACCTGGGAGCGGAAAGAGGACTACGCGATCCCCTATTCGGGCTGCCACATCAATGCCCGCGGGATGGGACGGATCGGCCTCCTGGTCCTGAACCATGGCCAGTGGAACGACCGGCAGGTCGTTCCGGCGGCGTGGCTCAAGGAGTCGGTTGCTGCGTCGCAGGAACTCAATCCGTCCTACGGCTACCTGTGGTGGAACAACACGACGAACAAGTGGCCGAATGTCCCCAAGGATGCCTACGCCGCCCTCGGGCGGTGGGACAACAACATCCTGATCGTTCCGAGCCTCGACCTGGTCGTAATCCGCCAGTCGGACCTCGCTCCGGAGAAGGGGCACCAGATTGCCGAGTACTTCGCCCTCGTCTGCGACGCCGTGGCGAAGCCATAGCGGCGCGCCGGCGGCCGCCGGAATCCCGCGAGCCGAAGCGGGTCCGCCGATCCGCCGGGCGCCCGTCACGCATCACCCATTGTCGATACGATGCCCAATCGGGTATGAGAGGGGTATCGAGGAAGGCTGGATGATGTTGCGTGCGCTGCTGCTCATCGTATTCGGATGCGGGCTGGCCGGTTCGGCGCGGGCCGACGGGCTCTCTCCCGAGGAGACCGCGTTCTTCGAGAAGTCGGTCCGGCCGCTCCTCGTCAAGCACTGCTACGAGTGCCACAGCGGCCCCAAGAGCGGCGGCGGCCTGTCGCTCGAGACCCGCGCCGGCTGGGCCAAAGGAGGGGACTCCGGTCCGGCGCTCGTCGCGGGGAAGCCGGACGAATCGATCCTGATCAAGGCGGTCTCGTACCAGGATGGCTTGGCGATGCCCCCCGAGGAAAAGGGGCGAGCCCGGCTGACCTCGGACGAAGTCGCGGTCCTGACGGAGTGGGTCCGCCGCGGAGCCCCCGACCCCCGCGTGGCCGCCGCCAAGCTCGGCGGGATGAGCCGCGACGATGCCCAGGGGTGGTGGGCGTTCCAGCCGATCGCCGACGCGAAAGTCCCCCTGCTTGAACCCGCCCCCCGGAGCGACGTCGACCGGTTCCTCGACGCTCGGCTCGCCGCCGAAGGGCTGACGAGCGTCCCTGCCGCCGACCGCCGGACGCTGATCCGCCGCGCCACTTATGACCTGACCGGTCTTCCCCCGACCGCCGAAGAGGTCGAGGCGTTCCTGAACGATCCGGCCGAAGAAGAAGCCGCGTTCGCCAAGGTGGTCGAGCGGCTCCTCGCGAGCCCCGAGTACGGGGTGCAGTGGGGGCGGCACTGGCTCGATGTCGTCCGCTATGCCGACACCGCCGGAGAAAACACCGACCGGCCCCTGCCGCATGCCTGGCGGTATCGCAACTGGGTCTTCGACGCCTTCCGCCGCGACATGCCGTACGACGAGTTCGTTCGGATGCAGTTCGCGGGGGACCTGCTCAAGCAGAACGCCCCCGAGCCGGAGCGAAACGAGGGGATCGTGGCGACCGGCTACCTCGCGATCGCCCGCCGGTTCGGCCATGACATCGACAAGGATTTTCATCTCACCGTCGAAGACGTGATCGACAACCTCGGCAAGAACTTTCTGGGGGTGACGATTGGCTGTGCCCGCTGCCACGACCACAAGTACGACCCGATCACCGCGCAGGACTACTACGCCCTGTACGGAATCTTCGACAGCACCCGCTTCGCGTTCCCCGGCTGCGAACCCAAGGGGCAGCCGCGGGACCTCGTGCCGCTGATGACGCCCCCCGAGATCGAGACCCGGATGGCCCCCTGGCGGGCCGCCGTCGCCGCCCGCGACGCCGAGGTGAAACGCCGGACCGAGATGACCACCCCCGCCCGGCTCAAGACGCTCGCGGCCGAGAAGTCCCGCGTCCTCGCAAAGGCCGCCGTCGGAGAAGGGGCGGCGGTCCCGCTGAACGGGGTCGACAACCAGCCGCTGCGGGTCCAGCTGCACAAGGGAGAAATCCTGCAGCTCTCCGTCGCCCCCAATGCGAACCACGGGGCGGACAGCACGCTGGTGGAGTGGACGATCGACGGAGCTCCCGCGGCGGACGGAACGCGGACCCGCTGGAGCGTGGCGGACCTGATTCCGACGCTCACCACCGGGAACCCGGTGACCGCCCCCGACCAGTCGGCGTGGTGCTTCCTGCACCTGCCGGACGGGCCGGGGTTCCTCAATGAACGGAAAGACTCGATCAGCGGCCGCCCCGAACTGCGGGCCTGGAGCGCGGGGGACACGCCGTCGGTCTTCGTGAATGCGTCGGAGCAGCCGGTCCCGGTCTGGACGACGTTGCCGCCGCGGTCGTTCTTCGTCCATCCCGGCCCCGATCGCCCGGTCGCCGTGGCGTGGATCGCCCCGGTTGACGGAGAGTTCGAGATCACCGGCCGGGTCGCCGACGCGCACCCGGCGGCGCTCGACGGGGTGACGTTCACTCTCGAACAGATTGCGAGCGCCGAGTTCGGCGCGGCGCTGGTCGAGGCGGGCAAACTCCTGTCGGCCCCGCTCCCCGATCCGGGGCCGGAGCCGGTCATTCCGGTCGCCTACGCGGTGATCGACGCCCAGCCGCACGACGCTCCGCTGCAGGAGCGGGGGGACCCCGAGAAGAAGGGGGAGGCAGTCCCGCGGCGGTGGCTCGAGATCTTCGGCGGAACGCCGCTCTCCCCCGAGAGCGGCAGTGGCCGCAGGCAGCTCGGAGACTGGATTGCCGCCCATCCGCTGACCGCCCGGGTCATGGCGAACCGGATCTGGCAGTGGCACTTCGGGGCAGGTCTGGTCCGGAGCCCGAACGACTTCGGCTCGCGCGGCGAACGGCCGACGCATCCGGAACTGCTCGAATGGCTCTCGCGGCGGTTCGTCGACTCCGGCTACAGCATCAAGGGGATGCACCGGATCGTGATGAACACTGCCGCCTACCGCCGCGGCTCGATCCTCCCGTCATGGCCGGCCGAACGCGACCCAGAGAACCGGCTCCTCGCACACTATCCGCGGCGACGGCTGACCGCGGAAGAGATCCGCGACAGCCTGCTGGCCGCCTCAGGGGGGCTCGATCTTCGCCCTGGCGAGCAGCATCCGTTCCCGCTCGAAAAAACCTGGACCTTCACGCAGCACACGCCGTTCAACGCGGTCTACGAGACGAACCAGCGGAGCGCCTACCTGATGGTGCAGCGGCAGCGGCGGCATCCGTTCCTGGCGCTGTTCGACGGAGCGGATCCGAACGCCAGCACACCGGTGCGGCAGGCGACGACGATCCCGACGCAAACGCTGTACTTCCTGAACGACCCGTTCTTCCACGCCCAGGCGGGGCGGCTCGCCGCGGAACTGCTCGGGCAGCCGGATGACGCCAAGCGGGTGGCGTTCGCCTACCGGCGGCTGCTCCAGCGGGCACCGACTGAAGCAGAGTCGGCCCGGGCCGCGCGGTTCCTCGCCAGCTACCCCGGCACTCCCGAGGAGCAGTGGTCCGCCTGGCTGCGGGTGCTGCTCGCCAGCAACGCCTTCCTGTACGTCGACTGAGTCCGCTTCCCGCCCCAGCCCCTGTTTCCAGTTTTGGTTTCGGCCTGACGGAGTTCCTTCCGATGTCGACCTCCTGTTCCTGCGATCACCGCGACGGCCGGCGCGGGTTTCTCCGTTCTGCGGCGCTCGGGTCGCCGCTGCTCGCCGGGATCGCGCAGCAGCTCCTGGCCGACGAGGGGGATCCGCTCGCCCCCAAGGCCTCGCAGCGGCCGGCGCGGGCCAAGAACGTGATCTTCCTGTTCATGACGGGGGGCGTGTCGCACGTCGACTCGTTCGACCCGAAGCCGGCCCTCGTCCGGGATCACGGCAAGGAGATCAAGGCGGACCATCCCGAGATCAAGGACCGGCCGGGCTACGAGCGGATCTTCCTGAAGCGGCCGCAGTGGGAGTTTTCCCAACGCGGGGAGTGCGGGACGGAGGTCAGCTCGCTGTTTCCGCACATCGCCGGGTGCATGGACGACATCGCGCTGGTGCGGTCGATGCATACGTCCCACTCGAACCACTACAACGCGACGCTGGGGATGCATACCGGGTCGTTCACCGTGTCGCGGCCGAGCATCGGGTCGTGGATGAGCTACGGGCTGGGGACGTTTAACCGGAACCTGCCGGGCTTCGTCGTCATCGCCCCCTACCAGACCTATGCGGGGACCCAGGTCTACAGTTCGGACTTCCTGCCGGGGACGCATCAGGGGACGCTCGTGGTCCCGGGGGCGGAGCCGGTGGCGAACGTGACGCCGCGGATTCCGCGGGACCGGCAGCAGCGGGAGCTGGCGGCGCTGCGGGAGCTCAACGAGGAGCATCTGGCGGAGCGGGACCGGGACCCGGCGCTCGCGGCGCGGCTCCGGTCGTTCGAGACGGCGTTCGGGATGCAGATGGCGGTGCCGGAGGCGTTCGATCTGAAGCAGGAGACCGCGTCGACGCTGGCGGAGTACAACCTTTCGCCGGGCCAGACGAACGGGTTCGGATGGCAGTGCCTCGTGGCGCGGCGGCTGGTGGAGCGGGGGGTGCGGTTCGTCGAGCTGATCGACACCGGGTCGTCGGGGAACTGGGATGCGCATGGGGACATGCTGTCGCACGAGCCCTTGGCGAAGAACGTGGACCAGCCGATTGCGGCGCTGCTGCGGGACCTGAAGCAGCGGGGCCTGTTCGACGAGACGCTGGTGGTCTGGACGACGGAGTTCGGGCGGACGCCGTTCAACAACAGTGCCGACGCGAAGGGGCGGGAGCATCATCCGTGGGCGTTCAGCTCCTGGCTGGCGGGAGCTGGCGTGAAGGGGGGGCAAGCCTACGGCGGAACGGATGAGCATGGGCTGCGGGCGGTGGAGAAGCCGGTGCATGTGCATGATTTTCACGCGACGATTCTGGACCTGATGGGTTTCGATCACGAGCGGCTGACGTACCGGCACGCGGGCCGGGATTACCGTCTGACGGACGTCCACGGCCACGTCGTACAAGACCTCCTCAGCTGACCAGCGTCCCGCTGGACCGGGGCGGCGTGGGGCGATGGGTTGCGCGAAGCAGGCTGCGACGCCAATGGGGGGTGTTCGGGAGGAGGATCTGTTGGGGTGCAGGGCCGGCCCCTGCCATAGCCGGATGGCGATCCATAGTGGAGCCGTTCCGCTCATACCGGGCTTTCCTCTCACGCGGAGGAGTAACCGATGCCCAAGTACCTGCGATTCATCCAGACAGCGATCACCGATCCGGACGGTGCTCCCATCGTCCCGTGTCCGCTCGGCCGGTGTGACCGGTCGGTCCAGCATCTCACGTGGATGTACGAGCACTTCGGGACGCCAGTGGTGTCGAACGGGGCGTCGAAGCTGGTGGTGAACTTCACGCGGGAGGACCGGGGCCGGGCTCCGCTGGAGGTGCTGGGGATCGCGACGGTGTTCGAGCCGTTTGATGTGGAGGCCTTGGCGACGCGGCCGGCGCGGGAGCAGCAGGAGGTGTTTCTCGCGCGGCTGCATGGGGCGGCGATGCGGGGGGCGGATCAGTTCGGGTGGGAGCGGGGGCCGCTCGAGGCGGGGGAGCGGGCGATCCGGGAGCGGGACTTCGTGTTCGAGTTCTTCTGGAAAAAACCGGTGGCGAGTCCCGACCGGCGGTGGCGGGTGCAGGCGTTCGTGGCGGCGTCGCCGTTTCCGACGCGGGTGTGGCTCGTGTTCACAGACCGGAGCGGGACTGAGGTGCGGCGGGTCCTGCTGAGCGAGGGGGCGAACTGTCCGGGTGGAATCGCGTTCGTGCTGGGGGAGATCCAGTGGGTGGACGCGACGACCGTGCGGGTGACGCATGAGAACGGGCGGGACTTCTGGACCTGCACCACCGAGGGGGAGTTGGCGTTTCACTACCCGCGGGAGGAGCGGGGCGACCCGCATGGGGAGTACGACCTGGGGCGGATGTATCTGGAGGGGATGCATGTGCTGCGGGACGAGGCGCGGGGGCTGGCGCTGATCGGGCGGTCGGCCGCGAAGGGGTTTCGGCATGCCGTCCGGTTTCTGGAGAACCTTGGCCGACGGGAAGGGGCGGATCCTGAGGGCTGAACTGTGGGCGGTTGACGATTGCGGGTCGGCGGAGGAGACCGGAAACTGGAGGGATGCCTGAGACGACGCCAGAGCTGCGCGGCCTTGCGCTCCGCCTGCGGTGGGACCACACCTGCGGGTCCGAGGAGGAAGCAGTCCGGCGGCTCGAGGAGCAGCGGGCGGGGTTCGAAGGGGAGCAGTACGTCGAGGCGTGGCGGTCGGCGGCGGTCTTGGACGGGGTGGCGTTCGATCTCGCGGACGCGTGGCATGCTTCCAAAGGAAAGGCTCCGGGGCCGGAGGTGGAAGACCTGGAACTGATGTGCCCCGGGTTTACGACCGCGGACTATGCGCTGGCGATCCACAACAATTTGCGGTGGGCGGCGATGTAAGCCGCTGTCGCGGCGGCAGAAGACTGCGACAGAAGAACTTCGTCGCTCCCGCGCAGTCTATTGAGGAGAGCCGTCCGCGAGCGCCGCAGCGACGTCGAAGGGCTCGACTTCGATGCGGGCCGACGGGCCGCGGCTCAGGTACTCGGGATAGCTCCCCTGATAGCCTCTCCAGCGGGCCAGGGGAGCGAGCAGGCCGAACAGCGTCCGCTGGATCCAGAGGGGAGGACGCGTGAAACGGATCACGTCGTCGAACTCGCGGGCGAACAGTGAGAGCTGCAGCAGGCCGGGCATCCCCTTCCGGTCGACCTTGCCGTCCTGCGCGAAGCCGAACGCGTTCGAGATCATCGCCTCGAACCGGGCCGCGGGACGGACTTCGACCCGGACCAGCGCGTCGCCTGGTCCCGCGTTCCACCAGTCGTGCGGCACACCCGCCGGAACGATGAGTCGGACACCCGCCTCCGCCATCGAGACCACGCCGGAGAGCCGGAACCCGACTTCTCCAGCGAGGACGGTGAACCGCTCTTCGATCGCGGAGTGGACGTGTTCCCCCATCACGGCGCCGCCGGGACGGATCGTGAGGTCCGCGATCAGCAGCTCTCCGTGGGACTCCTCCGTGCCGATCCGGATCACCGCCCGCTCACCCGTGACCGGGTTTTCGAAGACATCGCCTGCCTTGGACATTCCGTCGCCTCTCCGTGGTTGCGGAGAGGATCGGAACTGCGGGAGTCGCCGTCCAGAGCGGTTTCCGGCAGAGGACCGGCAAGGCCGACAGGAACCGAACGGTTCGGGAACAACACGCCTCCGGCGAAGGCGGACCAGCCCCACGAAGTCCCGACGGTTCAGGCTCCGACCTGGACCTGGTTGAAGCGGTTCAGCGGGTTGCCTGTGATCGGGTCGAGGTCTTCGATCTGGAGCATCTTCCACATCGGCTGGCCGGTCTTGGCGTCGGGCTCCTTCTGCCAGGTCGCGCGGAACCGGAGGGGATGGTGGCCGACGTTTCCATGTCCCTTGAGCGTCATCGTGCCGTTCACGCGGAAGTGGGTGCTGCCGCGGGTCCCTTCCAGCTTGAGATCGACCTGCACGTCGGTGACGTGGACATCGGGGCCGAGGTCAACCCGGTCGATCGCGGCGGCGGCGAGGGCCTTGAGAGTGGCGGCCTGGGGGGAGTCGGAGATGTAGTTCAGGGTTTCGTCGCGGTGGTTCTGCTGGAACTGGTGGACGATGTCGACGACGGAAAGCTGGAGCTGTTCGCGGTCGGTGACGATCGCCTGGGCGAGTCCGTAGCTGCCCGCCATCAGCAGGATGAGGGCGTTCATGCCGAGGAAGAACGGGAAGCGGCGGGTCTGGCTCCACTGGATGCCCAGGGCGACAGCGCCGCAGGCGAGGAGGACGATGAGGGGCCAGGGGTTCTCGGTGAAGATCCACATGGGAGGCTCCTGGGTGTCATCCTGATTCGGAACGGCGGCGATCGTTCGAAGGGGAAAGGTGTTCGCCGCGTCCTGATGGGAAGTGTATGCAGTGGAGGCCGGCGTGTGGCCGGGATCCGATCGGTTCTACGCCGGGTGCCGGCGCGGTTGCGGGCGCGGAATCGGCGGGCCGTGTGAATATCGCAGCTGGGACGCCGTTTACTCAAAGAGAGACGTCTCGATGGCAAAGTTGCGTCCATTGCGCAACCCATCGTCCCCGTCTGTCAGAGCGCGGGGCCGAGCCCCGGTGGCAGGCCAGCCCTCGCCGGAGGCGTTTCCCCGTGGAACCGTTCAACCCCTACCGGACGCGACTTCATCAAGAAGCCCGCATCGCCCGCAGAAACACCACCAGCATCCCGAGCAGCAGGAAGAAGCTCAGCGGAAAGATCACGAAGGCGTGCAGCCATTGCCGGGTGGCGAACAGCGAGACCCCCATCAGGAACAGGGAAACGACGCAGCCCGCCGCCGCGGCGAGGGCGCTGATCAGGAGAGCGACGTCGGCGAGGGGGGAGTACTCGATCCCTTCGCGGCGGAACTTCTCCGTGGCGGGTTTCTCCGTGGGAGGGAAGTCGTAGCCGCAGTGAGGGCAGACGAGGTCCAGCGTCTTCATGTCCCCGCGGCACTCCGGGCATTTCGCCATCGGCCCCTCTCTCGATTCAAGATCGGGCCGTGATCGAACGCAGCTGGCCCGTGCGGAGCGAGTCTACGGGGGCCGGTCGTCGGGGGACATCCCGGCCGTGGCGACGGGCAAGGGACCGGACAGGCCGGGACTGATCTTGCCGGTTCGGCGGGAGTCGCCTACTGATCTCCGCAATCAGCGGAGGTGTCATGCCGGGACAGGGACAGGTCGAGCGGATCGCGGGGTGGTCGTGGAGTGCCATGCCGGACTCTCGTTGGCGGTGGTACGCGTGGTTTGTGCTGTTTGTCGCTCCGATCCCGCTGGCAGATCTTCTTGAGAGGTCGTGCATCAGCCCGATGATTCGCCGCTTCTGGGACTTGAGAGTCGTGTTGTTCCCAGCACTCGACAGGGCGTTGACCTGGGTCGGGCTGGGGAGTCGGAGCGGCGACCTGACTGTGACCTTGTGGAATCACGGCTGCGCAGCGCTGCAGACGATCCCGTATGTCCTGCTGGTCGTCGTCGGCCGGCTGGTCTGGCTGCGAAGTCGGGGGCGGATAGCGCTTCATCCCATGACGGCGTCGCGAACGCTCGGCGTGCTGGGGCTCATGGCGGCCACCCGGCTCCCTTCCTCTGTCATCGGGTGGGGTGCGATGACGTCGCTCAACTCGCTTCTGCAGCGGGACGAGGAGCTGGCCGTCACGCTCGCGAACGGGTTCAACGACCTGTCGCCGTGGCTCGGCTATCTCTTCAACAAAGTTCCGGCGGCTCTGATTGCGCTGGTAGCGCTTCACGTCGCTGTCCGGTGCGAGGACTGACGGACCGGGATCGCGCCGGTTGAACCTCAAACGGCTGTCCGCCAATCCGCGTCAGCGGGCGGCTGCGGGGGTCTCGATCACGTACGCGTGGCCACTCGAGCCCCCCACCACGATCTTCGCCCCGTCCGGACTGTAGGAGGCCGCATTGAGGACGTCCGACAACCGGTGCTGCGCCGCCAGCGTTCCGTCCGGATTCCAGAAGAAGACCCGCCCGCTGTAGCCACACGAAAGGAGCCGCGTGCCGCCGGGGTTGTAGACTACCCGGTGGATGTAATCCGGATGCCCCTCGAGCGTCCGCTGCAGCGTGCCGCTCAGGACGTCGAAGATCCGGATCTTCTTGTCCGCCCCCGCGGCCGCGACCGTCCGGCCGTCCGGATGGAACGCCACCGAGTAGGCGGTCTGATCCCCTGAAGGGAGCTGCGTCAGCTGGTTCCCCGCCTGCAGGTTCCAGAGCCGGATCGACTTATCCCCGCTCGTCGAACAGACGAGCGCCGAATCGGGACTCCGGGCGAGCCCATACACCGGAGCCTGATGCCCCCCGAACTGCTGCTTCTGGTTCCCTCCCAGGACATCCCACGTCCGGAGCGTCTGGTCCGCACTGCAGGAGACGATCGTCTTCCCGTCCCCCGTGTAGGCCAGCCCGTAGACCGCTCCGCCGTGCCCCTGGTACGAGCGGACTTCCTTGGGCGCGGTGACGACCCATTCGCTGACCTTCCCGGCATCGTCGGTCGTCCAGAGCCGCCGATGATCCGCCGAGAAGACGAGGTCGGTCGCGGCGGCCGGCATCGGAGTCTCCTGCTGGAGCGCCCAGTCCTGCGTCGCATAGACCAGGAGCCGCTTGTCCGCCGTCGTGCAGGCGAGCTTCTGGTTGTCCTGGCTGAAGGCGAGGCTCGTCACCGGCGACTTCGTCGGGAGTTTGCGGACGGTGCTCCCGTCGCCGAAGTTCCCGATGAAGACCTGGCCCGATTCGAGCCCGACCGCGAACTGCTGGTTGTCGAACCGGACCGCCAGCGAACGGGCCGGTCCCTCCCAGCCGTCGTAGGTTCTGCCCGGGTTCAGGTTGGCGTCCCAGTTCCGGACCTTGCCGTCGGTTCCCAGCGTCACCACGGAGCCGCCGCCGTTTGTCTGGAACAGGTCGACGATCTCCCCTTCGTGGGCGGCGACCACCCGCGTTGCCGCGAGGGTCCAGAGGCGGACGCTCTGGTCGGAGCCCCCCGAGACGATCGTCCGGTTGTCCGAGGCGAAGGCGACGCCGAGCGCGGGGCCGGCGTGCCCTTCGAACGACTGCAGCTCCCGCGCGGTCGCGAGGTCCCAGACGTGGACGAGCTGGTCGTCCCCCGCGGTCGCGATGCGGGTGTTCTCGTGGTTCGGACTGACCGCCCGGACGGCCGCTTTGTGAGGGAGCGTGACCTGCAGCTTTGCGTCCCCCGCAGACCAGACCCGTGCGGTCTTGTCGAGGCCGCCGGCGATCACGCGTGAGTTATCTCGCGAGTAGGCGACGCAGGTCAGGCCCGCTTCGGCTCCCTCGTAGGTTCGGAGCCGTTCCCCGTCCTGGGTCTTCCAGGCATGGACTTTGCCGTCGGCTCCACAGGTCAGGAGCTGATCCCCCGGGTTGTTGAAGGCGAGACCGGTTGCTCCGCCAGGGTGGGCTTCGAAGATCCGCTGGAGGGCGAGGGGATGAATCGTCGGCGTGGCGGTCGGCGTTCCGACGAGGAGGGTCGGCTTCTGGGCATCCCCCGCGAAGGCGAGATCGACGACCGCCGCCGGGGCGGCGAACTGTTCGAGCTGGCGGCAGTCGCCGCTGGTTGCGAAGACCCGGACCTGACTCATGCCGTCGCCGACCGCGAGCCGCAGGCCGTCCGGGCTCAGGGCGATATTCGTCAGCGGGGCTTTGGTCTCGAGAGTCCTGACCGGCTGCAGGTCCGGCAGCGACCAGAACTGGATCCGCCCCTCGGTGTCGGCTGCGATGAGCTGCTGGTTGGACGCCGCGACGAGGAACCGGGCGACCGGTCCGGCGGTTGCAAGCGCCGCAACCGGCTGGCCGTCGGGCTGCCACATCCGGAGCTTCCGCTCCCCTTGGACGCTGGCCACCATCCGGAAGGTTCCCGGCAGGATGGCGAGGTCCTGGATCGGCGTCGAGCCGGCGGGACCGCCCCCCGCGAAGATCCGCTGGGCGGAGATCGTCTGCAGTCGGGCCTGCTTGTCCTGGCTACCGCTGATGAGGGTCCGCCCTTCGGTCGAGCAGGCGAGCGACGTGATGGGGGCCGTGTGTCCCCGGAATCGTTCGAGCTCGAGGCCGGTTGCGGCGTCCCACACCACGACGGTCTGGTCGTCGCCGCCGGTGACGAGCCGCCGGCCGTCTCCCGAGAGCCGGAGTGCCCGGACGATCGCCGGGACTGCCGTCGTCTTCTCCGGCATCCCCGCACCACCGACGGTCCATTCGAGGATCTTGCGGTCGAGCGCGGCGGCGTAGACCCGCCCCTGGGCCGAGACGGCGAGGCTCGTGATCCCTTCGGCCGCGCCGGCGAGGACTCCCGCGGGCTGGCCGTCGGCGACGGTCGCGACCCGGACCATCTTGTCGACGCCCCCCGTCACCAGCGACTTGCCGTCGGCCGTGAAGGCGGCGGCGGTGATTCCCCCCGGATGGCTGACCGTCTGGAGGACCGCGGCAGGCCACGCCTTGACGACGCCGTCCGGAACGGGAGTGACGAGCGTGAGGCTGTCCTCTCCGTAGGCGATCCCCCGCGGCAGGATGTTGCCAGTCTGCAGGCGGTCGAGCGGCGTGCCGTCGACAAGCCAGCTCCGGGTATTGCCCCCGTCGGTCGCGACGAGCCGCCGGTTGTCGGGACTGAAGGCGATTCCCCCGACCCGCCCTTCGAGCGGCGGGAACGATCGCGTTGCCGCGCCGGTCGCGGCGGTCCAGAGTTTGACGGTCTTGTCTTCGCCGCCGCTGGCGAGGGTTGCCCCCTCGGGGGAGAAGGCGATCGCGGAGACCGGCGTCCCGTGGCTGATGGTCGATACGGGGGTGCCATCCGCCACCTTCCAGGTCCGGAGCGTCCCATCCGCCGAGCCGCTGGCGAGGAGCTCGCCGTGGACCGCGAGGGCGATGACCGCGCCGCCGTGGCCGGTGATCTGCTTCGTCTCCTTCTGTTCCGCCGTGCTCCACTGGCGGATCAGGTTCTCGCCGCCGGCGACAGAGAAGAGGGTTCCGCCGTCATCGCTCAAGGCCACCGAAGTGATTGCTGTCGGGTGCTCCCTGAGGAGCGCGACCTGCGGGAAGGGGGCCTCGGAAATGTTCCAAACCCGGACGGTGTTGTCGGCCCCGCCGGTCGCGAGGCGGGTGTGCTCCCGGTTGAAGGCGACCGCAGTGATCGCCGACTCATGCCCCATCAGCGTCGCGAGAATCTTCCCGCTGGTCGCCTCGCGGAGGAACACAGCGGGCTTGCCGTCCTTCGTTCCCCCCAGTGCCAGCAGCTTTCCGTCCCGGCTGACGACCGCGGTCTGGCAGGCGGACTTCTCCCCGGGCTGCTCGGTCGGCTTCTTCGGCAGCGCGCAGATCCGGACGAATCCGTCGCTGCCGGTCACGGCGATCGAGTTGCCCGAGGGATGGAACGCGAGTCCGATCGCCGGGCCGCCGTGGCCGAGCCACTGGCCGAGATCGCCGCCGTCGCCGAGGTTCCAGACCTTGAGTCCGCCGGCCTCGTTCACGCCGACCACGGCGTTGCCATCGGGACTCAGCGCGAGGGCGTTGACCGGCCCCTGGAGGCCATCGAGATTGCGGATATGGTTCCCCGTCGCGGCATCCCAGAGGCGGACCGGAGTGTCGTTCGAGCAGGAGAGCCCGAACCGGCCGTCCGCCGTGACCGCGACCGCGCGGACCGCTTCGGGATGCCCGCCGAGCTGTCGCGCGGGGCTGAGGGGCAACTGCCACTGCTTGATCGTCCCTTCGCTGCCGGCGGTGTAGAGCTGCTGCTGCGTCGGATGGAACGCGAGCGCCGTGATCGGCCCGGCCGAAGCGCCGAGGATCCCCTGCAGGCCCCCATCCTGCGACTGGACATGAACGCTCCCGCCGGCGTCCCCCGTTGCCACGAGTCCGCCATCGGCCCGGTAGGTGACCGCCTGGACCTCCGCCTGATGTCCGTCGTACCGCCGCGAGGACTGGCCGTTGGGGTTCCAGAACTGGACCGACTTGTCAGACGAAACGGTCGCGATCTGCTGCCCGCCGGGAGGACTGGCGACCGCGCGGATCGGCCCCTGGTGTCCCGCGAGGCTCTGCGGGGCGAGAGGCTGGATCGTCCAGATCCGGACGGTCCCGTCGTCGCCGCCGCTGGCGATCCGCTGGCTGTCGGGGTGGAACGCGATCGACCGGACCGCACCGACATGCCCCTGCAGCAGCGGCTGCGGCCCGCCGTCGTTGTAGTTCCAGAGCTGGATCCGCCCCGCGTCGTCGGCCGCGGCAACGAGGACCGAGTTCGGCGACGCGGCGACGCTCGTCAGGGCCGCGGGCATCGCCGGGAAGGCGCGGATCAGCTGCCGGTTCTGGATGTCGAACAGCCGGAGGGTCTTGTCGACGCCCCCCGTCAGGATGTGCTGGTTGTTCGGCGCAATGACGAGCGCGGTGACCGGCGCGGTGTGCCCCGTGACGCTCCGCGGCGGGGTCAGCGGCAACTGCCAAAGCTTGGCGGTCCCATCCTGCCCGGCGCTGTAGAGCTGCTGGTTGTTCGGGTGGTAGGCGAGTCCGCGGACCGCGCCGTCGTGAGCCCCGAGCGTCCCCTGTGGGGCGTCTTCAAAAGGGATCCAAAGAGTAATCCGTCCTTCGGCATCCCCGTCGGCGAACTCCTGGTTGTCGAGGCGGAAGGCGACGGCGGTCTTGGGGACCTGCTTGTCGGTCCGGACCCCCGCGGTCTCCCCGGAGGCGGTCTGCCATAGCCGGAGCGTCTTATCGGCCCCGACGCTCGCGACGAGCTGGCCATCGGGACTCAGGACGAACCGGGCCGCTCCCCCTTCGTGCCCCCCGAAGCTGCGGAGCGACTTCGCCTGCGGGATGTCCCACAGCTTGATCTGGTTGTCCTGCGCCCCCGTGACGAGGCCCAGTCCATCCGGCGCGACGGCGAGACTCAGGATCTGCCCCTGATGTCCTTCATAGCGGCGGACTTCCTTGCCGGTCGCGGCATCCCACAGCCGGACGGTCTGGTCGGCGCTGACCGTGGCCACGAGTCCTCCGGGGAGAAACTCGACGCCGTTCACGGCACCGCTGTGCCCCTCCAGTTTGAGGAGGACGTTCGGCGGTCCCTGCGCGGCGGCGGGGCTGACGAGCGGGCCCGCCAGCGGAGTTCCCAGCAGCAGCCCCAGGATGGCAGCGGCCACAAGAGACCGCAGCGGCCGAGCGATAATCCGCCCGGGCGCAGCCGGTCGGCACAGCAGGTGAGCGCACACCACGCGGAGTCCTCCGGAAACGAGAGCCGACGGCCCTCGGCCGTGATCCATCCACATCCGTTTGTGAGTGTCCGGGGACGGGGAGAACCCGTCAAGAATGAGGGGAAACGAGAACCCACTCGGCCCTGCGATCCAGCCGCTCAGGACTTGCCCGGTGGAGCACTCAGATCGGTCAGAGAGACCAGTGATTCCGACTTTCCGCCGCACGAACCGCAGCCCCCGCAGGCGGAGCTCCCCCCAGTCCGGACCCACCGGACCAGCCGCAGTGCAAGCAGGCCCACCGCGAGCGCGACGAACAGGAGGACGACGAGAGTCTGCGGATCGAATCGCATACGAGAAGTGTATCCCGTCGGCGACGGGCGGGCGAATTGTTCTTCTGTGATGCACAGCCCCGGCCCCCCAACAGCCTTCGCCAAGCCGTCCTCCCAAACACCGCTCATTGGCGTCGCAGCCCCTTAGAATCTGTTTCAAAACATGTTCGGCACCGAGATTCAGCCTCCACCGGGGTGCCGGGCGGAAAGGCCGTCTTTGCGTAACCCGACGTGCCTGCCGATCCCGGTCCAGCGGGGTCGCTGGCCCCGCCGGAGGCGCTTCCGTTCAGGTCACCGTGGCCAACGGCTGGCGCCCAATTCCGGAAACCAGCATCGCGGGCCCCTCTCTCCCGACCGTGGGAATCGCAGGGGAAGCGTTCTGATGAAGAGGGTCCGCCACACCCGGTCCGCGCCTGGACACGCAAAGTATTCCCTGGTTCTCGAGCGCTCATGGCCTCCGGCGGCCAGCAGCGTGCTGGACCCGCCAGCGTCCCGCTGGACCGGGGCGGAATCTCCGCAACCACGCGCCCGGTCGACCCGGTCCAGCGGAACGCTGGCTCCCTAGGGCTTCCCTAGTGCGGAGCCTCGACGGCGGGGCTGGGGAATCGTGGAATGACGTGAATGCGGACTGGACTGGCTCCGTCGGGCCGATCTTCTCCGGGAAGTTCTTCTGCGAAGGGACCTCCGTGGAGGCGGTTCGGGGTGGAGCGCCGGCCTGTGCCGGCGGACCTGGGCAGAAGAGACATGGCCCGATCCCTCTCGATTTCCTCGCCCGCCGCAGGACGGCCGGAAGCCGCCTCATCGAGCGACTTCGTGGTCCGTCGACCGGTGGTTCCACATCCGATGGTCGCGGGCGGGTTCGAGGGATCTCCCATCCGCCAGCCGGCGGCTTTCCTCCCCGGTCTCGCGGCGAGCTCCAGGGTCCGGCCGCGGCGCTCGAGCGTCGTTCAGGATTTCGTCGACGACATCGACCGGTTTCTCGTCAAACCGGCCTGCTGACCGCCTGACCGGAATCCGGGACGCTTCCCCAACGGCTCCCTGCTCCCACGCCTCGACGCTCCCGGGGGGCGACGTTGGAATGGGCCGACCGCAAGCTGGGCTCCCGCTCGGCCGACTCCATTCGAGGCCCGTCGCAGGTTTCGCCTGATGACCACGTTTCCCCGATCGCCGAAACTCCTCAAGGGGGGGATCGTCCTGATCGACCCTTCGTCGGGGGCGATCCAGCGGGTGGTCTCGCTCCAGTACAACCCCGAGAAGCTCTCCCGCTCGCTGCAGGCGCAGTACGTCGACGCGGGGGGGCAGGACCGGTCGGAGGCGCTGCGGTTCACCGGGCCGCCGGTCGAGACGATCAAGCTCGAAGCGATCATCGACGCGGCTGATTCGCTGGAGAAGCCCGACGGCAACCGCACCACGGTCGAGTACGGCATTCATCCGCAGCTCTCCGCCCTGGAGACAATGGTTTACCCCCACAGCACGAAGCTCGAGCAGAACAACAGCACCCAGAACTTCGGGACTCTGGAGATCGCCCCGATCGAAGGCCCCCTGACCGTCTTCGTCTGGAGCCGCTCGCGGATCGCGCCCGTCCGGATCACCGATTACAGCGTCAGCGAGGAGTTCTTCGATCCCGAACTGAACCCGATCCGGGCTCAGGTCAGCCTCGGGATGCGGGTCCTCTCGGTCAGCGACCTCGGCTTCAACCACCGGGGCGGGAACCTGTACATGGTTTACCAGAAGCAGAAGGAGAAGCTCGCTGCGATGTCGGCCGGCGGCGACTTCCGGACCCTGGGGATCGGAGGGTTGCCGGTATGACGCCGTTTCTTCCTCCCATCCCCCGCCCCGGCTCGATCGAGCAGAGCCTGTATCTGCCGACGAGCCGGTACTACGGGCTGCCGGTCCAGACGTTGACTCAGCCGGACGGGACCGAGATCGCCTACCTGGCCCGCCGGTTCGTCCCCGGTCCCGACCGGTTCGCGACGCTGCGGGAGCACGTGGTGGTCGACGGGGAGCGGATCGACAACATCGCCGCCCGCTATCTGGGAGATCCCGAGCAGTTCTGGCGGCTGTGCGACGCCAACGGAGTGCTGAGCCCCGGCGAGATGACGGAGACCCCCGGCAGGAGGCTGCGCATCACCCTTCCCGAAGGGATCCCGGCGATCACGCATGCTTAAAGGGCTGCACCTGACGATGCTCGTCGGACCGACCGTGCCGGTCGTCGTCCCGTGGCGCGTCGTCGACGCCCTGGAGTCGGCGCGGGTCGAGGTGGGGGGAGACCGCGACGGCTTCGAACTCAAGTTCGCGCTCGAGAAACACTCCTCGCTGATCGAAACGTTCGTGCTGGCAGGATCGCAGTCGCTGGACTTCCGCGTGATCCTGTTCGTGACCCTCAACGCGACCCCGCACGTGATCTTCGACGGGCTGATGTCGCACCATCAGGTCGACAAGTCGGGCGGGGCGCCGAAACTCGTCGTCCAGGGGACCGGGCTGACGCAGGCGATGGACCGCGACGACCTGACGGGCCTCGTGCAGTACCCCTGTCTCGGCCCGGCCGCCCGGGTCCGGATGATCCTGGCCAAGTACGCCCGGTTCGGGCTGATTCCGATGGTGTTCCCCTCGCTGGGGGACGCCATTCCCGACCCGCTGACGCAGACGCCGGTCCATCGCGGCACCGACCTCCAGTACATCAAGGAGCTCGCGGAGCGGGCCGGGAATCAGTTCTTCGTCGTCCCCGGCCCGGCCCCGGGGACGAACCTCGCCTACTGGGGGCCGCCGGTCAAGATCGGCGCGCCGCAGCCGCCGCTCAACGGCGACATGGACGCCCACAAGAACGTCGAGTCGCTTTCGTTCCGGATCGACGCCGAGCAGCACGAGCAGCCGGTTGTCGTGATCTATGAGCCGATCACGAAGATGCCGATCCCGGTTCCGATCCCGGGCTTCAGCCCGCTCAGTCCGCCGCTGGGACTCATCCGCCCCCAGGCCCGCCGCAAGACCCGCGTCCCCGACACGTCGAAGAAACCGTTCCTCGAGGCACTGCTCGAGGGGTTCGCCGCGGCCTCGAAGGCGCAGGACACCGTCTTCGGCTCGGGATCGCTCAACGTGCTCCGCTATGGCCACGTCCTGCGGGCCAAGCATCCCGTGTCGGTCCGCGGAGCGACGAGTCCGTTCGACGGGCTGTACTACGTGGACCGCGTCACCCACGAGATCCAGCGGGGCCAGTACACGCAGAGCTTCGAACTGCGGCGCGACGGGCTCGTCTCGACCGTTCCTCTCGCCCCGATGGTGACCGCATGATCTCGCCCGCTCCGGCCTCCCTGCGCGACACCAGCCGGCTGTTCTACGGCAAGTACCGGGGCACGGTGGTGAACAACCTCGACGTCAAGAACCTGGGCCGCCTCCAGGCGATGGTTCCGGAGATCTCCCCGGTTCCCCTCATGAACTGGGCCATGCCCTGCCTTCCCGTCGGGGGGATCCAGATGGGGGTGTTCACCGTACCGCTGATCGGCGCGGGGGTGTGGATCGAGTTCGAGCAGGGACACCCCGACTATCCGATCTGGACGGGGTGCTTCTGGGGGACGGCGGCGGAGGTCCCCAGCAAGGTCCGGGAGGCGCCGCTGCCGATTCCGTCGATCACGCTGCAGACGCCGGGCCAGAACAGCCTTCAGATCTCGGACCTGCCGGGGCCGACCGGCGGAATCCAGATGCGGACGACGACCGGCGCGATGATCTCGGTGACGGACATCGGGATCACGATCACGAACGGCCGGGGGGCGACGATCTCGATGATCGGCAACATCGTGGACGTCAACAGCGGGGCGTTGACGGTCATGTAGCGGGCGAGCGAGCAACGAAAGACGAGACGCGGCAGGGTCCGGCCGCGGCGGGTCGACCAGGCGGGTCAAAGGGGCGACGAACGCGGAACAGCGGGAGGGGGCCATGCCGGGGTTTCTGGTGCATCTGGGGGCGAGCGTGATCTGCTCGCACGGGGCTCCCGCGCAGCCGACGTCGGTCGTGCCGCGGGTGCTCGTGGGGGGGCAGCCGATCGTGACCATGCCGATCCCGTATGCGATCTCGGGCTGCCCGCAGGCGGGAGTGCCGGCGCCGTTCTGCGCGACGGGCCAGTGGACGCTGGCGGCGACCCGGGTCTTCGCCCAGGCGCAGCCGGTGGTCCTGTTCGACAGCCAGTCGGCGTGCGTGGCGACCGGACTGCCGATGCGGGTCGTGACCACGCAGGTCCGCGTTTCCGGCACGTGAGAGAAAGGACCGGGCAGGGGCGTGCCGCTCAACATCAGCTCACCATGGCGACTCGACGATCGGGGCCGGACGGCGACCGTGGACGACGCGCGCCACGTCCGGAACATGATCGAGTCGTTCCTGTTCACGTCGGCGGGGGAACGGGTGAACCGCCCGGACTTCGGGAGCGGCGTCCTGAGCCTTCTGTTCGCGCCGAACAGCGTGGGCCTGGCGGCGGCGCTTGAAGCGTCGATCCAGGGGGGACTGCAGGCCCACCTCGGGGACCTGATCGAGCTTCGCGCGGTGGAGGTCCGCGTTGAGGACTCGACGCTGCGGATCGAGATCGTCTACGTGCTGCTGCGGACCGGGGAGGAGCGGACCGACCTGTTCGAGAAAGGACGGGTGCCCTGATGGATCCGCTCCTCGCCTGCCAGTCCGATGGCCGCCGGCAGCGGCTCGCGTCGCAGCAGTCCTGCCGGTTCAACGGGCTGGATTACGTGAACGTGATCGCCGGCCCCCCTGCCAGGCTGGAGGTCTATTTTCATCACCCGCACGGCAATCTTCCCGCACTTCAGGAGATCGACGCGTACGCCATCGAGTCCGATCGGGAGCCGGGCCAGCTTCGGGTCACTCACATTTCTGGAGACGAAGAGCAGGAGAGTCGGCGGCTGATCCTCGAGCTGAGCGATGTTGGCAACCGTTCCGAGCACCGCCTCCGCATTCGAAACCCGGCGGACCGGAAAATCGACCCACGGTTCTCAGTCCTCCCGTTCCGGTTCCCCCACGATTCCGGCGACCTCACTGACGTCGACCTGCCCGGATGCCCGTCGAAGAGTTTTCCCGAACCCCAGATCGACTACCTGGCCCGCGATTACGGTCGGCTCCGGCGGCTGCTGCTGGACCGGCTGTCGGTCACGATGCCCGAATGGCGCGAACGGCACGTTCCCGACATCGGCCTGATGCTCGTCGAGCTGTTCGCCTACGTCGGGGACCACCTCGGATACCACCAGGACGCCATCGCAACGGAAGCCTATCTCGGGACCGCCCGCCGCCGGATTTCGGTCCGCCGGCACGCCCGCCTCGTCGACTACCGCCTGCACGAAGGCTGCAACGCACGGACGTTCCTGCACATCGAAGCCCCGGCGGGAGACGAACTCGACCCGGAGGATGTCGTCTTCGTCGCCGGCCTGTCGGCCGAACTGCACGATCCGCAGGTCGCGATCCCCCTAGCCGAGCTCGAGACCGGCCGCCACGGTCCCCTGGCTTACTTCGAAGCCCAGGCCCTTCCCGACGAAGACTGGAAGGTCACTCTGCAGTGCCTCCTGAACCCGTCGGGCTTCTTGAAGGGGCTGGCCAGGGCCCGGAGCGGTCCACTCGCCGCCATCCTGCAGAGCCTCCCCGCCGACGTGGCGAAAGAGGTCTGCGACTTCCACTACAATCCCAAACAGCCAGCCGAGGAGATCTGTCGGTGCCTCCTGTCGGCACTCAATGCCTCACTGCGGGAGATCACTCTCGCGCGGTCGCTGGCGGAGGAGTGCGCCGCGGTGTCGGAGGCGACCCGAAAGCGGATCGCGACCCAGGAGTCGTGCCGCTGCCCCGGCCGCTGCAATCGGGCGGTGCTGGAGGATCTCTATCCGGAGTGGATCGCCCGCCGCGTCACCCGGAGCGACAAGATCCGGCTGTACGGGGCCCATAACGAAATCCGGTTTTACACGTGGGACGGCGTCGAATGCTGGCTCCCCGAGGGGGCGACTCGCGCGACGCTCCGTGACAACTACACTGCCGAGCCGTCAGAGGCCGGCCCGCTCCGGGCGCTGCGGCATCTGCGGCCCGGGATGCTCCTGCTCCTCGAAGAGGTCCGGGGCTCCCGGACCGGGAACAAGGTGGACCTCAACCCGGTCCATCGCCAGGTCGTCCGGCTGACCGAGGTGGTCCCGACCGAAGACCCGCTGGTCCCCGTTCTTCTTCCCAACGGCGACCCCCTGCTCCCCGGCGGCGCCCCTCCCGGACGGCCGGTCGTCGAGATCCGCTGGCATCCCGATGACGCGCTCCAGTTTCCGCTCTGCCTCGCCGCGCGGGGGCGGGGCCGGACCGACTGCGGCCTCGTTCCGGATGTCAGCGTCGCCCGGGGGAACATGATTCTCGCGGACCACGGACTGACGGTCCGGGGGGAGCCGCTGAAGCCGTTCGCCGGCGACACCGCGCCGGGCGGGTCGTCCTGCGGAGCCGCGGACGGGAGTTGCGGCGGGAACGCTCCGGACCCCGGCCGGCAGCGCGGGACCGTTGAGGGGAAGCCGCTGCGCCCGACGCTGGAGCGGGCCGATCTGACGTTCAGTCAGCCGCTGACTCCCATCTCCGAGCGGAATCGCCTCCGCTGCCGGACGGTCGCCGCGGTCGACCTCCGCTCGCAGCTTCCCCACAAGGCGGAGCCGCAGATCATTCTGCAGGGGCTCGCTCCGGCACCGGACGGCGCACCGCCGCTGGACGATTCCCGCCAGCTGACGGACGGAGCGTCCGGACTGGATCCCCTCCAGCTCGAATCGCTCCTGGCCCGATTGCGGACCGCTCCCCTGGAATTGTGCCGGTCCGTGGCACATCTCCTCCCCGCGAAGCGGTGCCAGCAGTTGGGGAATGTCGGCTCCTGGACGCCACGCTCCGAAGCGGAGCGGGAGCTGCTGCTGGCTCTCAAGAACGACATCGAACGGGCGATCCGGTGGACCGGCCGGACCGATCTGATCGACTCGGTCCCCGGTGACCAGGATTTCACGATCGAAATCGACGACGAGCGCCGCACGCACCTGCGGTTCCAGGAGCACGGCCCCGAGAAGCCGGTTCCCGGGACGCTGTTCTGGTCGACGTACCGCGTCGGCAACGGAACGGCGGGAAACGTCGGAGCGGAGGGGATCACCCATCTCGTGTTCCGCAGCGAGAGTCTCTCGGGACGGGGACTCCGGGTCCGCAACCCGCTCTCCGCCATCGGAGGGATGGATCCGGAATCGCTCCCCAATGCCAGGCTGATGGCCCCGCACGTGACGCGGAAGCTGAAACGGGCGGTGACGGCGGAGGACTACGCCACGGTCGTCCAGCAGGAGTTCGGCCGCGAGATCCAGCGGGCGCGGGCCTCGATCCGGATCACCCCGCTCGAACAGCAGGTCGAAGTGGCGGTCGATCCCTTCGACTCGGTCGAAGACGTGCCGCAGCTTTTGAAGGAGATCGAGACGGCCCTCGGGCGGTTCCGCCGGATCGGCCACGACGTCGCCGTGGTCTTGCCGAAGGAGGTTCCGGTCCACCTCGAACTCTCGATCCGCGTGGCGGACGGGTACCTGTTCGAGCACATCCGGGGGGAGCTTCTGCGGAGCTTCAGCCATCGCCGCCACGGAGACGGAACGCTCGGCTTCTTCCACCCCGACAACCGCTCATTCGGAGATGGCGTCTTCGCCAGCGCAATCGTGGCCGAAGCGCGGAAGGTGGTCGGCGTCCGCGGGGTCACGATCTGCAAGCTGCAGCGGCTGGGCGAACCTTCGGATACCGCGAAGAACGACGGAATTCTGTCGATGGGCCCGCTGGAGGTCGCAGTCCTCGATCGCGACGACCGATCGAAACAGCGCGGGATTCTCGCGATCCACGAAGCCGGGAATGAAGCGATCGATCCGCTGCTGTGTGGAGGTCCAGTGCCATGAATCCAGATTGCCGCGCCTGTGAGGGGATCGAGCCGCTCACTCCCGAATCGGTCGCCAACCGCCCGGGGCTGCCGGCCCTGCGCTACCGCGCCGGCCGCCACGGCTCGTTCCTGGAGTCGATGATCGCCCGGCTCTCCGCCCAGTTCGAAGCCCCGGCCGCTCCGGGGGACGACTCCGGGCGCATCGACGCCCCCTCCCGCCCGACCGGGGCTTACCGGCTGCAGACGCGCGAGCCCGGCGACCCGTCGATCGCTCTGCTCGACGCCTGGGCGACGGTGGGGGACGTCCTGAGCTTCTACCAGGAGCGGATTGCGAACGAGGGCTATCTGCGGACCGCGCGGGAAGAGCGGTCGCTGCACGAACTGGCGAACCTCGTCGGCTACAAGCTCCGCCCCGCGTTGTCATCGAGCGTGCACCTCGCCTTCGATGTGCAGGAGCCCCCCGCCCTCGACCCGAACGTCCCTCCGCCGAAGCCGCACAACGTGCTGATTCCGAAGGGGACGCAGGTCAAGTCGATTCCCGGCTCCGGCGAGCTGCCGCAAACGTTTGAAACCAGCGAGGAGCTGAATGCGCGGCCGGAGTGGAACACCCTGAAACCGCTGACGACGCAGCCGACGGTCATCACGATCGAAGACGAGCAGACACTTGCCGGATCGGCCTATGAGATCACTCGCCTCCGATTTGAAGGAATGAGCCACAATCTGCATGCGGGCGATCTGTTGCTGCTCTTGCCGCCGGAGAACTCCGACAGTCAGGCAGCTCCGGTCGTCCGTCAGATCGCCAAGTCGTATCTCGACGAACCGCGGAAACAAACGGTTGTCGACTTGTCAATTCCGCCATTCTCCTATCCCAAGTACCGAAACACGATCATTGACGGCGGCCTCCGCTTCGTCACAGCCGTCAAGGAATTCGAATCAACAGATGAACCGTTTGGCGATCTCGTCAGTCAATGGCGAAGGGTCGCCGAGACGCCGGAGCAGTTCTTCGAAAACGTTTCGTCCCTCTCGGAAGCGGACGAGAAGCTGTGGAGTTCGATCAGCGATCCAAAGCTGACGGGACAGGATAGGTTTCAAAAAGCCTACTCGGAGTACCACCAGGCGCTTCAGCTTTTGAAGCAAGTGAACGATCGGGGTGCCGCGCCGAATAACGGCGAAGCCTTGACGACGGAACTCTTCAGGATCCCGCATCAGTTCGCCAGCGCGCACGGCTCAAGCCTTGTCGACAAAGGGAAGCAATTCTCCGCCTTCATCGAAGACTATCGGACTGCACTCGAGAACCACGCTGCGGTCTTGCTCGCGGCGTCGCCGAATCGAATGACAGTGCGCGATGATGTGATTGGCGATTCGACAAAACCAACGTCTCTCGACGGCGTCGTTGCAAAACATTCGTCACTGTCCAATTCCACGCTCAAGACTGGACTCCTGGATCCTTTTCACCAAAGCGTCATATCGGCCTGCAACGACGCGAACTCCAATCTTGCCCAAGACATCAAGAAGGCCCTCTGGCTCCTGATCTCGACGTCACCGCCTCCAGACAGCGACGTGATCGCGAAGTTCAAGGAGAATCTCGAACGTCTGAAAGAATACGAGGAAGCGCTGGCCGTTGTCGTCAGGCAACAGGAACAGAAGCTGAGTTCACGTCCGTGGAATACCGTGACGGCGGCGGAGACAGGACTGCTCGACGCGTTCACTTGGGCAGACTCCTTGACCAGCGGGCAGACTTGGCCTTTGACGCGGTCAATGCCTTTCACGGAAAAGGCCACATCTGATCTTGCAAAGCCATGGGAGACTGCTCGCGCCGGCAGCGTGCAGCCTCTTGTTACCCGGATGCAGCAGATCAAGAGCGCCATCATCGGTCTTCGGACCTGGAACCAGTCGGAGACGAATTGGTTCAACGATCACTTCCCGGCCACGGATTCGTTTGAGCGGCTCGGAAAGGCGATCCTCGAAATGAGCAAAGGATTGGAGGGCCGTCCCGAGGTAACTCCGATTCCCATTCTGGTTGTTCTGAATCGGCCCGGGATGCCTGAGGCTGACAAGGCCTTCAATGTCCTTGTCTCGGATTGGATGGACGCGTCTCAATCAATTGCCAAAGAGATTCAGGAGACCCTCCATCGCGATGGACCCGTTTCCGGACCCGGAAGTGACATCGTGCAGTTGCTGGAGCAGGAAATCGAACAGGTCCGAAAAGACCCTTTGATGCTTGCGAGAAACGGTGTCATCAATGCCCTTCTTCGCATCCTCGACCCAGAGCCGATCTTGGCAACGCTCTCCCCCGAAGATCCGGTCCGCGCACTCCTGAAGCGGACGGCGGCCAGACTAGAGATCAAGGTTCAAGCGGCTCAAAGCCGCACGAATGTTGAAGTCGAGGACCTCTCCTCCATTCCCGACCTGGGTGGCCGATCGATCCCAGCAACGCAGTCCGGCCTCACGTCAAAAGATTTTGCGGAGATCTTCAAAAGTCAGGGGGGAGATCTGGTCACGAGGCTTCTCGAACGGTTTGGAGGTCGCGACCAACGTCGTACGCTTGAGGCCTGGTCCGCCCCTCGCGAGGAGATCAAGACCGGCAGAGTCTTTCGCTTTCGGGTTCGAACCGGGCTATTCGGTGCGAGGCCGCCGGTCGTGCTTGACCCGGAGCACCCTGAGCATCCGTTCGACCCAGTTCTCAAGAAGTACGAGCCCGACGACCTGAACATTCTGTTCCTCGACAACGAGTATCCCGACATCGGTCCGGAAACCTGGTGTCTCATCGGGACTCTCGCGCCAAACATGAACAGCGAGAACATTGCGCTGCGGGCGGAGGATTTTCGCGGGTTCAAGATCCGGGCGGCGGCGATCTCGCAGCGGAGCGCGCATGGCCAGACTGGAAGGACTGTTCGACTTCAACTTCAGAAGGCCTGGCGGGTTGCCTGGAACGGCGACGACGACGTCCGAAAGCAACTGAGATCGACGCTTGTCTTGGCAGCCAGTGCCGAACTCCCCTTGGCGGAAGACGTGATTGAGATCCCGTTCCCTGATGACAAGTCGAATGGCAGGTCCTACGCCGAGACAGAAGATCTCAAACTGGCCGACTACCAGGGCGATCTGGAGACAGGGCGTATCATCGCGATCTCCGGCGAGCAGATCGTCCCTCTCAAGGGTGTTCCCGAAGGACAAACAACCGGCACGACGGCAACGAGCGTTCATCGAATCGTCTCAGCGTCCAGCCGTCCGGATAGAACGAAATCGCGAGTGCTAACGGATCTGAAGATCACGCCAAAACTCCGGATTCGTTTCAAACGAGAGACCGTCCGAATCTACGCGAATGTCGTTGAAGCGACACACGGCGAGATGTTCTCGGAAGTGCTTGGAGATGGCGAAGGGCAAGGGGCGTTTCAGCGCTTCCTGTTGTCGCAGCGTGGGCTCACTCATCTTCCCGCAATCGCCCCCTCGGGAATGCGGCCGGAACTCAGCGTGCGCGTCAATAGCGTCGAATGGGAGTTCGTAGATCGGATCGGTGACCTTCAAACGGAACGGACAAGCACACTCCGGATCTCTCCGAATCGTGCATCACAAGATCCGCCTCTGAAGTACCTCATTTCCTTCGATGATGAACAGCGGACTTTCATCACGACCGGCGACGGGATGACAACGGGAGCGAGGTTGCCGACCGGGATCGCCAATGTTCACGCGCGCTATCGCGTCGGAGGTGGGCTTTCCGGCAATGTCAAAGAGGGAATGATCACCCAGATGATGGCTCCTCCGCTCAATGCCGCCAAAGTTCGAAACCTGCTCCCCGCCACGGGCGGAGTCGACCGAGAAGGCGTGGATCAAGCGAGGTCGAATGTTCCGATTGCCGTGCAGGCGCTCGACAGGATCGTGTCCATTACCGACTACGCATCCTTCGCCCGGCGCTTTGCGGGAATCGCCAAGGCCCAGGCCACACGGCTCCAGACGGATCGTGGAGCGGAAGTCGTCCTGACGATCGCCGGCCTCAATGACGTTCCAATCGGCAAGGAATCAATGCTCTTCGGAAATCTCCAGTCGTCACTGGATCAGTTTGACGACTTGGAGCACACGGTCCGCCTGGTACACAGAGAACTGGTCCTCCTCATGTTATGGGCTCGCATCAAGGTCTCCCGCGAATACCAGTTCGCAGAAGTGGAGCCGCGCGTGCGGAGGCGGCTCCTGATGGCATTCGACTTCGAACATTCTGAGCTCGGCAAAGATGTGCTTCTCAGCGATGCCATCGATGTCATTCAGAACACCCCCGGCGTCGAGTACGTCGACATCGACATGTTCGACTCGATGAGGCAGTTCTACGGCTCCGGTGGACTCCTCGAAAAAGCAAAGTCCATCGCCGGCGTGGAACGGACTCCCGTCACTGGGTGTCAGCGAGATCGTCCTGACCTGCCGCAACCCCTGCAGGCGATCACCGTCCACAGTGCCCGCTCCGCCTCCGACGACGATGACTACTACTTTTCGAACTGCGTTCCCGGCGAGATATCTTCGCTTCCCGACCCGCGCCCCGCTCAGCTCGCCTACTTCGCGGACCTCCCCGGAACGATTCTTCTGGAGGAGATCCGATGAGCACTTTCAACGACAGGCTGTACGGACTTGTGCCGACGATCTACCGGATCCGCGACAGCGAGATCGGGGAGCCGTTGCGGGCTCTTCTCAGCGTCGTCTCGGAGCAGGTCGATGTCGTTGAGCGGGACATCGAGCGGCTCTACGAGAACTGGTTCATCGAGACCTGCGACGAGTGGGCGATTCCCTACATCGGCGAGCTGGTGGGGCATCAGCCGATCGTGCCGACTCGGGGTGACGTGAATGACCCGCGGGTCCAGCTTCGCAACCGCTGGCTGTTTCCGCGGCGCGAGATCGCCAACATCGTCCGCTACCGCCGCCGAAAGGGGACGCTCCCGGTCCTCGAGGAGCTGGCGCTCGACGTCGCCGGCTGGCCGGCGCTGGCGGTCGAGTTCGGCAAGCAGGTCGCGGCGACGCCCGACCTGCGAAGCCGGTCGCGGCGTCCCCGGACCATGCCGAGTCTCCGCGACCCGGACCTGTCGCTGAAGTGGGGAGGGCCATTCAACAGCATTCCGCGGACGATGGATCTGCGAGCCGCCTCCCCGTCCGCCGACTCCTCGCAGGAGGCTGATCCGAGTCGGCCAGGGATTCGGCCCCGGCACGTCGGGGTATGGGTCTGGCGGCTGCCGGTCTATCCGGTCACCGGCAGCGCCGCGGGCGATGGAAACGGGAAGGGGACCTGCTACTTCACGTTCCATCCGCTGGGGTTCGACACGTCGCTCTACAACCGCCCGGATGCGGCTAAGGACCGGACCGAGACCGCGACTCTGTTCGAACTGCCGGTTCCGCTGACGCGGTCGCTACTCGCCACCGGCCCCGATCAACGGGTTCGTTCCGAGTTCTACGGGGCGGGTAAGAGCCTCCTGATCCGGATGAAGCGGAAGGCCATTTCGGGGTGCGCCGCGAAACCCGCCGAGGCGGCGGCTGCGACCGAGCGGGAAGCCGCCGAGGAATTCGTCGAGATTCCGGCGCGGTGCGTGCGGGTCTGCGCTCTCGACACAGCCGGTCTGGAGAAAGTGAAGTCGCTGCTCGACGAGAACACCCTGGTCTGCATCGACCCCGAGCTGGGCCGCTTCGTGATCCGCGGCGGGCACAAGCCTCGCCCATGCGCCCCGGGGCTGTCGGGAGCGGACTTCGAGACGACGTTCCATTACGCCTTCGGCGGGGATCTGGGGGGCGGGGAGTATCGCCGCCCGCGCGATCCGCGCCGCCGGCCGCCGACTTGGACCCTCTCCCCCACCACGGGGCCGATCCGGCTCGACCGCTCGTGCTCTCCCCCGCCCGACAAGGAGCCGCGGCCCCCGACGCCGCTCGGCCGGACGTTCGCGGAGCTCAGGAACCAGCTCGACCTCTTGAGGAAGCGCGGCCCGCAAGTTCCCGCGGACGAGCGGCACCTGGTTGTGGAGCTGGTGGAGACCGGCCTCTATCACGGCGAAGAGCAAGAGGTAGAGATTCCACCGGACTGCACCGTCGAGCTTCGGGCGGGGCGGCGGACCCGTCCGTTTCTACGGCTCCCGGACGCCAAGCCGTGCGGGCCGCTGCCGTGGCGATGGACCTTGAATGAAGGCTCCCGGCTGATCTTGGACGGGCTCGCGATCGCCTCGGAGGGGATCTGCATCCAGCAGAGACGGCCAGCTCAACCCGAAATGCCGGCGCGGCCGGGGTGCCAGGAGAGCGGCAACGACGCCGTTCCCGCGCCGCCCGATCCGAGCGCGGTCGTAATTCGGCACTCGACGCTCGTCCCGCGAGCCGCCCCGGGATGCCATTGCGAGAAGCCGGAGGCTCCTTCCGGCCGCCTGTTCATCGGTCCGGGCGTCGGAGAGGTGTGCCTCGATCACGCGATCGCGGGAGCCATCACGTTCGCGTCGTGCCCTCCCGCTCCGACAGACGCTTGTGGCCCATGCGGCGACGGACAGGGAGCGTGCCCTCCCCCGGCGGTCCGGCTCACGGTTCGCGATTCGATCCTCGCGGGCGCGATCCATGGAGACGAGGCGACCGCAACGGCAATGGCGAGGATCCAGATCGAACGTTCGACCGGGCTCGGATCGATCCTGGCCGACGAGATCGCCCTGCTCGACAACTCGTTGATCGTCGGGCCCGTGGTCGTGAACCGCCGGCAGAGCGGCCTGTTTCGGTTCTCGTACGCAGAGGGACAACCGAGGGAAGGGAGAAAGCCGGACGACGGCGTCCCTGCAGGAGAACACCCGCCGCGGCTGCGCTGTCTGCCCGATGGTGATCGCGATCGTCCGACGAACTTCTCGACAAACGATTTCCTCAGCGTCTGCTACGGCCATCCGGCCTACGGCCAGTTGTCACGACGGGCGTCAGCGCGAATCCGGACGGGGGCGGACGATGGAGGGGAGATGGGAGTGTTCCACGACCAGTTCCTGCCGCATCGCGAGAAAGCGCTGCGGCGGCGACTGGAGGAGTTCACGCCGGCGACGCACCAGCTGAGCCTGCTGTTTGCAAACTGAACGGGTCAAAGCGGGATGTCGGCGATTATTCGCCGGGGAGGATGTGCGATGTTTGGAGATTTCAGCCGGTTCGACAACAACCCCGAGTTGGGGGTCACCGGTGTTTACCTGAGCCAGGGGAGCCCGATCCTCGATTCGGACTGGAACGAGCAGGCGATAGCACTCTCGAACTGGATCACGCTCGTCGGGCGGATGGCGGCGGGAGACACGGCGAGATTGATTGGATTTCAGACGTCTATCAACGGCAACGTCCTCTCGGTCAAAAGCGGCATCGCGATGATTGCCGGGCGGATCTGTCAATGTTGTCACGACTTCCAGGCGACTTGGAACAATTCGAAGTTCGACAATCCACTGGCAGTAGCTTTAGATCCCATCGCTGGTGTTCCCCATCTCGTAGCAGTCGACAGGGCAATTCCAGGCACTCCATTGCCGGCCGAGTGGGAAGGGCTCACTCCGTCGAGTTTTCGGACACGGACTGACTGGAAAATTTGTTTCGCTCCAATCGGTGGCAATCCCCCTGTTGAGACAGACGGGGGGAATGCCGCTGATTTTCGAGAGCTCCGTTCTCGGTCGTTCGGAGAAACACAACACCTGACGCCATCCTTGGTCGTCTCCTGGAAAGAACATGACGTTCGGTTTCAAGCCAGGCTTGCGGGTTCCAACCTGGCAGTGATGGAATATCATTCCGCAGCCGCAGGGCCGGAGGGGCGGCTTTATAAGCTGGCCAGCAGTCCGTCCAACAGCTTGCACGTTGATTCGATCGCTATCAAACAGGCCGACGCTGCGAAGCTCAATGGGCCCGGGATCGTCGTCAAATATCGCCCCGGGCAATGTATTGTCCTCGACAATCTTGCAGGCCGCGGCGAAGCCAAGGTTTTCATCGAACTGGACAACGAGGAGGACGAGTTCCGATTGGCAGTCGCGCTGTTGACGAACGGGACGATCAACCCCAAAGCACTACTCTCGGCCACTGTCGATCCCGCAGCAGGGACGCTGACGATTCAAGGCCAATTTGCCCTTCAAGACGGCCAAGGGCTGAAAATGCAGGTCTGGAACTTGAAGATCGAGGATGATCTCAGTGTTCCACTGATCGACGAAGATCCACAGGAGAGCCGAAACAATGGAGTGAGAGTCGACGTCTCGGGCGACGGTCCGCTTCTCCCGGGCGATCGCTGGTATATCCCACTTCGAAACGGCCACCCGGAGGAAGTCCAGAAGGAGAAGAAATTTCGGGTGATCGGCCATCGCCAGTTCCGTGCCATCGCCCGGCTGGACACTCCGGTCAAGATCCAGGGTGGCGTCCTGGCGGCCTGCGAGAATCGGCTTAGCGCGACACTGTTCGCAAAGGCCGAGGGGCCTTCACCAACCCTCGATTCTCCGGTCCTACAAGCTGTCACGATCGACGAGCCACCGAGACGCTTCGACGCCTCCTTCCACCGCTTGACCAGCGCCCTCGAGGCCGCCCGTGAGCTGACCCGCAAAACCGCCTGCAAGGATCTGCCGATCCGGGTCTCTTACCTGCCGCTCCGGCGGTGGCTCGCTTCGGTTTCGGTTCACGAGATTGCGGACCTCGACCTCGACGGGTTCCTTGCCCGGATCCGCCGGTCGCTTGAGGTTCCTCCGGAGGAAGAGCACCTGCTGACCGAGCAGGCGTCGCTGGTCCTCGAGGAAGCGAGCCGACTCGCCGGTCCGTTGCCGGTCGAGACGATCGGTTCCCGTTTCGCCTGACGAGGCCAGTTCCCTCCACACATCGCCGCAGCGAAGTTCGCTCCGGACAAATCGGACGTTCACCGCGCGGGAGAAAACACCATGAGCCTGCATGCCGACATCCACGAGGATGAGTTCTCCGAAGAGATGACGCACCGCGTCGTCCGCTACGGGGCCCGCTCACCCGAGTCCCGTGAGGGGCTCCGGTTCGCCAAGCGGCATCCCAATTCGAAGCTGCTCAAGATCGCGCGGTTCAAGATCGCCGAACAGGAGCGGTTCGATATCGAAAACGGCCTGGCGAGTTCGTGGGTCCGGACTCTGCACTTCCTGGACGAAGAGGTGTTCGACCGCTTGCGGCTCAACAGCATCGGACAGGTGGTTGCCGTCACGTCGCTCGTCCTGGGGATCCTGTTCCTGTCGGACCGCGCCCGCAGCTGGTCGACCCCCGCGAAGGCCCTCCGCGGTCCGTCGGACCAGGCACTCATGGCGGCCGCGGAGACGTCCCCCTCGCCCGTGGATGAGTGGCTTCGCAAGAAGCTGGCCGACGCGATCGAGTCTCCGGATTTTCAGGATCGCCTCAAGACGAGGCTCGGCGAGGCGGTCGTCGTCCGGCCCCCCGATCTCCAGGACGCCGCGGCGCGGATCACCGCCGCCCTGCTCGCCCCCGAGGCGGTCGCGGCGGCGGAAAAGAGCATTCCCGCGCTCCCCCCCGCGACCGGCGAGCAGTTGCTGCTCGAACTGGAACAGCAACTCGGTCAGGCCCCTCTCGAGGCCGGGGCGATGGCGGCACTCCGGTCGATCCTGGACAACCCCGCGCAACGACAGCTTTGCGGCCAGGCGCTCGAGAGGGCCGCCCGGCGAAGCTGTCCCTCGCCGGATCTGGCCGCGATCCTCCCGGATTGGATCCGCTCGCCGGTCATTCAGGAGGCCCTCCGCAAATCGCTGGCCGTGGAGACCACCGTGAGCACGGCGGCCGATCCCTGATACCGGAATGCCGTCCCGGGAGTTCTCCCGGGCCGTTCACCGGACCGTGTCCCGCACCCGTTTTCTGTGGAGTCGTACGATGCGGTTGCTCCCCAGTCTCTGTTGGCTCCTGCTGTTCGTCTGGGGGCTGACCGCGGGGATGACGGGACGGGCCGCGGCCGAGGAGTCGCTGTGGCAGACCTATGTCGATGCCGCGCTTCAGGCGGAACAGGATGAGGATTCCGTCTCGGCGTTGCGGGCCTGGGACTCGGCGGCCAAACAGGTTCCCAAAGACCCGACCCGCCTGGCGCTCGCCCGCTCGCACCTGGCCCTCGCCCAGGCGGAGCGGAAGATGCTCACGGAGGCCCGCGCCACCATCGCGGCAGTCGAGCCGATTCTCAAGACGCATCCGGCCGCCGGCGGGGACGGTTCCACCGTGGAGCGGGGGGTTCCCGCCCCGCTTCGCGATCCGACCGGCACGCTGCATTGGGCGAAAGGGATCGTCTCGACGCAGGCGAGTTCGCCGCAGCGGGCGAGCGAGTTCCGGTCCGCCGTCCTGCTTGTGGGAGACCGATTGCCTCTGGAGCGGCGGGCTCGTCTGCTGCGGGAGGCTTCGCTCGCAAGCCTTTCCGCCGGAGAGGCCGCACAGGCGGCCCGGCTGGTTGAAGCGGCAATCGGGCTGCTCGACGCGCAGCCGAAGGATCAGCGGCGACCCGACCACGGGGCCCTGCTGGCCGAAGACCTCGTTCTGGCCGCGCTCGCCGATCTCGACCTCGATCGGGCGGGGACGACTCTTCCGCTGCTGACACGCTGGAAGACGATCGACGAGAAACTCGAAGCGGATCGCAGCCGGTACCGTCCGAGCCGGCCCGCACTGCGGCTGGCGGCCGCCCGCCGCTTCGTCGCTCTGCAGCAGTACGACGAGGCGCTCGAGGAGCTCGCGCCGCTGAAGCTGGGAGGGCCGGATCAGGCGCCGTTGCCGGAACACCCGCTGGCGACGGAAGGGGAGCTGCTGCGCGTGTTCTGCGAGGCGCACGTCCTCCGCGGAACGGGGGACGACGGCCCCGCGCTGGTCGACCGGCTGAAGCGCCTGTCGGCGAGCGATCCTTCCCTCTGTGGCCGGGCGCTCCGGCTGGAAGGGGTCCTCCGGCTCCGGGCCGGCGAACTCTTCCCGGCCGCCAAGGCATTCGGCGATTCCGTTCAGTGCCTCGAGACCGGCGTCGGCAAGGAGCATCCGCTGCTCGTCCGCCCCCTCGTCGATCTCGCGCTCGTGAAGTCCCTGACCGGGCACGGGAGCGAGGCCGTCGCCGTCGCCGCGCGGGTCGTCGGGCTCTCCGAGAAGACGTTTCCGCTGATTCACCGGGACCGGGCGGCGAGCCTCGAGTCTCTGGCCCGGGCGGAGCTCGCGCTGCAGCACGCCGAAGAGGCGCGGCAGTTTGCCCGGAAGGCCCTGGACCTCGTGGCGACGTCCGACGCGGCGACCGACGGCGATCGGCGGCGGATTCTCGCCCTGCTGGCCCGATCCGAAGCGCAGTGCGGGAGTCGTCAGGAGGCGGCCCGCCTCCTCCAGCAGTTCGAGACGCTCGATGCCGAGGCTTCCTCGACGTTTGAGCGGGCGGTCATCGCCTGGGAAGGAGCCCAGGCGGCGCACCTCATCGGCGAGACCGGCGCGGCCGAGGGGGGCTATCAGGACTCGCTCCGGATCCTGTCCCGGACGATGCCGGACCGCGACCATCCGATGGCGGCCCTTCCGCGACTGGGACTCGCGACGCTCCGGGAGTCGCGACACGACGTGGACGTCAAGGCGCTGCAGGAGACGCTGGCGGGATTGCGGCGTCTGCTGGGGAGTGATGAGAACGGTGCGGTCGAGATCAGCCGACAGGCCAATGCGTTCTACACGGCGAGGCAATACCGCGAGGCGGTGTGGCTCTACGACGTCGCGATCGCGGAGTACGTCCGGCTCAAAGGGTCCGAGAGTGAGACCGTGAAGTCACTGCGGGGATATCGGTCGCGGGCCTTCGCGCTCATGAAGCCGATGTAGACAGAGACAAATCGCTCCCCGCTCCCCGCTCCCTCGACGACTCGGTTCCTGATCTGACCCGGATGAGGCGTGGAGTCCACAGAGACGCAGCGCTGGCAGCCCGGAGCCCGTCATTCTTCGGCTCCGCAGACGTCTCTGAGCCCTCTGTGTCCCCTGGGGCTCGACCTTCCGGACGGGCCGCCGGGAACACGGAGGTTTCAGAGTCCTGGGACCGGCATCGCTCACCGGCCTTCACCAGTCGTCCTGACGCAGGGCGGGGCTATCGCCCGATCCGGCGTTCCAGCCGCCGTTCCTGACCTGCGGTCAGGCCGTAGGCCTGGTAGATCTGCGTCCGGTACGTCGGGGCCGAGTAGGTCGGGTACTGGGCCTGCGTGTAGGTCGGGACCTGGCGGAACTGTTCCTGCGTAATGTTGATCGTGGCGCTCTTCTTCTCGAAGTCGAACTTCGCCGCCTCCCACGGGACTGTCACCATCTTCCCTTCGTTCTGGACGATCAGGTACTCGATGTAGCCGTCATCGGCGAACACGATGTCGTCCACCGTGCCGATCGAGATGTTCCCCTGAATGCTGAGCCGGGCTCCGAGGACCTGCTTGGCACGATAGGTCTGCGCCGGGCGCCGATCTGCCGGCTCGGCCGCCGGCTGATCCTGCGCGGGAGCCGCCTGACGGGCCGGAGCCTCGCCGCGCGGAGCTTCCTCCCGCACCGGAGCGGCAGGTCTCGTGGCCGGTGGAGCATTGTCGCGGGCGTCTTCCGCCCGGTCCTGGGCCCGGTCCTGCGCGGCGGCCGCGCGGTCTGCGGCCCGCTCGGCCTGTCGGACCTCACGATCCTGCGCGATGACCAGACCGGCTCCGGTCAACATCACGGCGGCCAGCGCCGCAAACGATTTCGATCGCATCACCATGGTTCTTCCTCCTCAGGATGAAAGTGGAACCGGCCGTTCGAGTCGGCATGACTCCGCGCCGGTCGGGTGAGGGGGATGAGGCGTCGGCAAATCATGTGCCCACGAGAGGGGACGATCTCCCCTGAACGGCCCGGCAATGCCTGCGCCGTTCCGCGACAAAACTGCCGTCGGCGCCATGGTCCAAGCTGGCAAGCGCGCTTGCTATTTCACAAAAGCCCCGGGCGTCCGGGCAGGAGGCGAAGTCGTCAGCGACGACGAAGCGGCGCCGATCACAGTGCTCTTCAACGCGGATCGGAAGACTCGAAGCTCGGCTCCCGGACGCTCGGGATCGGGTGACAACGAGCCATCGCAGGGCCGCCGCCGGGATCCGTTCAGACCGGCGACGGCCATGGCGAAAGACGCGTAGAACAACGAGGCGAGCGCTCTGGCCCCGGCTACTGCGCCTTGTCCTCTTCGCCCGCCTTCTCGGCAGCAGCCTTGGCGCCGTGCCCTTCGGGCTTCAGCAGCGGGAAGTAGATGACGTCCCGGATGCTGCGGCAGTTCAGCAGCAGCATGATGAGCCGGTCGATCCCGATCCCCAGGCCCCCCGCCGGCGGCATGCCGGTCTTGAGGGCGGTCACGAACTCGGTGTCCATCTTGGCCATCGAGTCCTCTTCCGACATCCCCGCCAGCTGCGTCCGGAACAGCTCTTCCTGCAGCAGCGGATCGTTGAGCTCGGTGTAGGCGTTCGCCAGCTCCATCCCGTGCACGAACAGCTCGAACCGCTCGGCGATGTTCGGGTTCCCCTTCTTCCGCTTCGTCAGCGGACAGAGGGACGACGGGTAGTCGGTCACGAACACCGGGCCGGTCAGGCTGTCCTCGACGTAGGCCTCGAACAGCTCGCTGATGATGACGTCCGGATGGACGTTGTTGGTCTCGATCCCGCGCTTCTTCGCGACTTCGGCAACGGCCGCCGTGTCGCTCATCTCGACGCCGACGTGCTCGCGGAACAGCTCGCCGTAGGTCCGCCGCTGCCACGGCGGGGTGAAATCGACTTCCTTGTCCCCCCAGGGCATCACGAGCCGCTCGGGAGGCTCGGTCCCGGCCAACTTCGCCCGTTCGGTCACGACCACGCGGGCCGCGTTCGTGATGATGGCTTCCGTCAGGTCCATCATCGAGCGGTAGTCGCCGTAGGCCTGATAGATCTCGATCATCGTGAACTCGGGATTGTGCGTCGCATCAATCCCTTCGTTCCGGAACACGCGGCTCATCTCGTAGACCCGCTCGATCCCGCCGACCATCAGTCGCTTGAGATGCAGCTCGAGCGCGATCCGCAGGTAGAGCGGAATATCGAGGGCGTTGTGGTGGGTGATGAAGGGCCGAGCCGCCGCCCCGCCGGCGATCGCGTGGAGCACCGGGGTTTCGACTTCGACGAACCGCTGCTCGTTCAGCGTATTCCGCACCGACTGGAGGATCTTCGTCCGGAGGAGCATCCGGTCGATGACCCCTTCGCTGTAGATCAGGTCGAGATGGCGGTGGCGGAGCAACAGCTCCATGTCCTCGACGCCGTGGTACTTCTCGGGGGGCTGGGCGAGGGACTTGCAGAGGATCTGGAGTCCCTTGATGCCGACCGTGATCTCGCCGGTGCGGGTCCGCTTGACGGGGCCGTCGATCCCGACGATGTCGCCGAGGTCGAGTTCTTCAATGAGCGCCCAGGTGTTCTCGTCGATGTCGGCCTTGCTCACCATGAGCTGGATCTGGCCGGACATGTCGAGGATGTGGAAGAACTTGAGCTTCCCCTTGTCGTTGCGGCGCAAGATACGGCCGGCGATGCGGACGGTTTCGCCGTCGACGCCGTTGTCGGCGGGGGCCTTGGCGCGGACGTCGCGGATCGGCTGGTGGTCGTCGAACCGCTGGCCCCAGGGATCGTGGCCGAGGGCTTCGATCTTCTTGAGCTTTTCGATGCGGACGGCTTCGAGACGGTCAGGCGCGGTGGACATGGACGGATTTCGACTTCGGATGCGGACGAAACGGGGGAAGGGAACGACTTCCGTACAGGACCCCGGACAGGGGCTGCGGGTTCCCTTCCTACTCGGACAGGCGAATCCGAGATTCTTGCAGATCGCCGCTCATCGGGATAGCTGTTGGGGTGCAGGGGCCAAGGCATCCGCCCTGGACCCGCGCGCCGTCGCACGACGGGTTGGGCAAAGCAGGCTGCGACGGCAATGGGCGATCTTCGGGGAATGGACCCGGCGAGATCTGTCGGAGTGCAGGAGCTCGCCCCGGTGGCAGGCCAGCCCTCGCCGGAGGCGCTTCCGTACTGGGAACCGTCCGAGCCGCAACGGACGCGGAGCTCGGCTAAGAAGCTGCTTCAAAAACGTGTTCGGCCCTCAGATCCAGCCCCCAGAGGGGTGCCGGGCGGAAAGGCAGTCTTTGCGCAACCCGACGTGCCTGCCGATCCCGGTCCAGCGGGGTCGCTGGCCCCGCCGGAGGCGCTTCCGAACAGGGAACCGTGGCCAACGGCTGGCGCCCAGTTCCGGAGACCAGCATTGCGGGCCCCTTTCTCCAGACCGTGGGAATCGCAGGGGACGCGTTCTGATGAAGAGGGTCCGCCACACCCGGTCCGCGTTTGGACACGCAACGTGTTTCGTGGTTCTCGAGCGCTCATTGCCTCCGGCGGCCAGCAGCGTGCTGGACCCGCCAGCGTCCCGCTGGACCGGGGCGGGATCTCCGTAACTACGCAACCGGTCGACCAGGCCGCGTCAGTTCTGCACACGGTTTTGAAACAGCTTCTAACCGTGCCGCCCGGCCCGGGTCGGCGCGCCATGGATCGACACCCACCAGTTGCGAAGCTGCTGCCTGGCCCCTTCGGGGAACTTCGAAGAGAAGACGAGCGAGATCCCGCCGGAGCCGATGTGTCCCCGGATCGTGCCGCTGTCGATTCTCTCGCGCTGGCAGACCTCGTTGATCTCGTTGAGGAGCCCCGGGGGAGCGATCCCCCGGTCGAGGTGCGATTCCCCTTTGAGCACGCGGATCACGAAGGCGACGCGGGGCTGGAATGCGAGCCAGAGGAGCCACGCGATCCCGATCAGCAGGGCGACCCGCGTCAGACCGTTCATCGGGACTCCTCGGAAAACGGGACGCGGTGTGGAGCGGCCCGGCGGACGAGACCGATTCCGCGAGTCGGAGAAGGGCACAGAGAGAAGGACTCTCTGCGCCGTCCGTCCCGCAGACTCACTTCCAGTACTTCTGCGTGACCCAGAAGGCGGCAATGGGGCCGGTGATGAAGGCGATCATCCAGAGGGACCCGAGCCACTTGTACTGGAGCAGGTAGGGCTTGAGCGAGGCGCTGAACTCCATCGCCTTGAAGGCCATGGGGACCATGAAGCTCCAGCACATGATCAGGATGCCCATCTGCTTCCGCTGGGCCTGTTCGTCCGCCGACAGCTCCTTGAATGGAACCCTGGGACCGGAGGAGGACTTGGAGCCCGAGCTCTTGCTGTCTCCCTTGGCAGCCCCTTTTCCGGCGGTTTTTCCCTTGGCCTGCGGAGCGGCGGCCGACTTGGCTTCGTCCCGCGCTCCGGGGGCGTAGTACTTGGCGACCCCCTGGCTGACGGCCCGGGGGGTGGCGATGACCGGCCGGACCGGGACGCCGAAGCGGAGCCGGAGTTCGTCTTCGAGCTCGTGTTCGATCTCGTCGACACAGGCGATCAGGAGCCGGTCGTCGTCGATGAACAGCGGGATGAAGGTGTGCTTCTTGACCAGCTGCCGCGGGACCATGTCGAGGGTGTCGTCCTCGGGGAGCATGTCCTCGAGGTCGACGTAGGCGAAACCGAGCTGGATCGCGAGGGCCTGCGCGGCGGCGTCGGCGTCGACGAGCTTCATCTGCACGACGGCGTCCCGGTGCGAGAGCCCGCGCTTGCCGCTGAACTCCTCGACTTCGGTCTTCTGTTGCCGCGAGATCTTCCCCTGCTTGACGAGGGCGTCGAGGAGCGGCATCCGGCCGAAGGAGTCCTTCTTGGCGGGGACTTCGCGACCGAGGGACTCGTCGTATTCGAACTTGCGGTCGCCGTCGGTCAGGCAGAGCATCGCCTTGGCGAGCTCGTTGAGGATCTCCTGCGACTTGACCGAGTACTGACCGGAGGCGTACTTGCGGACGTGGGTGTTCAGCTTCTTGTAGTGGGCCTTGATCTTGTCGGCGTCGTCCTCGAAGCGTTTGACCCGGAGGAGCTCATAGTGGTCGGGGGGCCGTTGCCCTTCGGGAATTCCCAGCCATTCCTTGTAGAAATCCATGAGTTGCACATCCGGCGAGATGACCTGAGACCACGGCGACCGCCGCGAACTCCGAGTGTAGCACAGGGATCGGACAAGGGAATCCGCCCCCGAGCCCCTCTGGCGCGGGCGCGGTCCCCTGTCAAAGAAAACGGCGGGACCGGCGGAGAATCAACCGGCCGGCCGCGCGGCTGACCGCGATTCCTCAGGCACGGGCGATACGGCTTCTACGTCGGGAAGGCCGCGGTTGTTTTGCGCGGGGCCCTGTACGGAGCCGCACTCGGCAGGCGAGCCGGCGGCGGCGTTTCGGATCGGCGCCCGGGGCGTCTTACTGGACTTCGCAGCCGACGACGAGAATCAGCCGCGACGGAGCGCCGGCGTCCTGTGTCGCGAAGTCCGAGATCGAGATCGCCTTCCCCTTGGGAATCGAGACCGTGGTCCGCACCGTCGCCGACTGCCGCTGCGGGCCTCCCAGCGAACTGGCCGCCCCCCCACTTCCGGCCGGTCCTTCCGATGGGGCGGGTGCGGTCGGCTTGGCCAGCTGCGGAGCGAGCCGCGACATTTCGAACGCCACTTCCATCATCACCTGACCCTCGGGAGAGGGCCGGGGGGTGCAGGTGAGCATCGTTCCGAGCTGCTGCGCCTGATAGCTCGGCAACTCTCCCCGCGGCGAGAAGCTCCTGCCGACCTGGAGGTTCACGGTCTCCCCGACCTGCACGCTCGCGATCTGATTCGCCAGCGTGCTCATCTGAATCCGCCGCAGGATCGACCCGTTCCCCTTGGCCGCCAGCGCCTCGAGTTCGACGCGGGCTTCGTCCCACGTCCCCTTCGGCTCCCACGTCTCGGTCGCGTCGTTCAGCTCCGCGACCAGGACCGAGATCCGGACACGGGCGGGGGAGACATCGAGCTGTCGCAGCAGGGCCTCGATGATCGGCGCGTCCGCCTGAGTCGCGGAGACGAGCAGCGAGTTGCTGACCGGCGCGGCGACGATCGTCGAGTCCACGAACATCCCCCGCAGCGTATTGGCCAGATCCGCCACCGGGCCGTGAGTCCGGTAGGTCTGGTTGACCCGATCCGCGATGGGAGTCCGGGCCGCCTTGAGCGCTTCGTCCTGGATCCGGTTCTGCTTGTCGATGATTCGCTGCAGTTCTCCGATCAGCCTGTGCACTTCCCGGGATGGGTCGGCCTCCGGAGACACCTCCCGCACGGGGCGCCGCGGCGGGTCGCCGGGCCCCTGGGCGACCAGCAGATCGCGCCGCTGCGGGGCCGAACCGGCCGCACGCAACTCGGCCGGTCCCCGTTCGCGGTTTCCGAACCTGATGACGCTGGCTTCGTCCGTGATCGGCTCGACGACGACCTCTCCCCTGAGCTGCCCGAGCAGGGCCTGCAGATCCCGCGGCTGGCCGCGATCGTGACGGCTTTGCTCGATGGGAACGACCCCTCGATCCGGGCTTCCGGCCGCTGTGTCGGGCGGCGTCTCTGCCAAAGCCACACTCGACAGTCCCGCGAACAGCAGCAGCCCTGGAAGCGTGCACTTGAGCATCTCAACCTCGGAGCGTGGGGGTTGTCGGTGGCCTCAGCCGGAATTCCGGCGGCTCATCGTACCCGTGCGCCGGATGAAGCGGGAATGAATACCTTTCGGAGCCCGATTGTTCCGATGGGGCTGGCCCAGACTCGGCAGGCAGTCAAAGCAGCGGAGGGTGGCGGTCAGCCTGAACGCTGACCGCCACCCTCCGCAGGGCTCACGCCGAAACTCGAGATGCTGGCAAGAACTGGCGGCGGTACGGCTCACCAGCCGGGGGACGCGAACGCGTAGGTGTCCCACCAGCGATAGCCGCAGCCGTAGACTCCGTAGCAGCCGTAGTACGAATCCGCGAATCCGGCCGGCAGCCACGCTCCGCCCCCCGCGCAGCAACCGCTCACGGGAACCGGCGCGATCAGGTCCGCCGAAACGATCGAGGTGACCTGAGCCCCATACGGCGTCCCCGGCAGCGGATAGACCGGTGCCCCCGAGACGACCGCGGGGACCCCGGGCGGATTCTCCAGGACCACCGCCACCGGCTTCCGGACGGTGACCTGGATCAGCTCACCCTGCGGCGCGGGGGTCGCGCTCGCCGGTGCTGGCGGCGGCGGGGGAGGGGTCACCGGAACAGGCTCCGGATTCACCGGCTCGGGAGCCGGCGGAGCGGGAGTTCCCGGACGGGGAGGCTCCGGCAACGGATCCGGCGAAGCGGGCTCAGGCGGGGCCGCGGCGGGGGCGGGGGCCGGCGGGGCGACCGGCGGTCCACCCGCCGTGATGACCTCGCCCGGAGTCAGATTCGTCCGAACGTAATACCGCTCGACATCATCGAGGTAGAGCCGGAACGGCCCCTGGATCCGCTCGAGAGCGCGATCCAGCGACACCGTGCTCCCCGTTCCCGCCGCCAGGAGCGACGAGGCCTGGTGGATCGAGGCCTGCGCTTCGGCATGCTTTCCGAGGGCCCGCTCCGCGAGTCCCTTGAACATCCAGGCGGCCGGATCGTTACGGGCGGTGAGGGCCGCTTCCAGGCTCTCTTCCGCCAGGACGTAGCGACGGCCCACGTACGCATTCACGCCGTCGGCATACGCCGCGTCAAAGTTCACGGGGGGCGGGGAGTACGCCGGAGCAGGGGCGGGGGCCGCGGCCGGCTCCTGTCCCGCGGCGACCGCGCCGAACAGAGCCAGCGCCGCCAAGGCACGCATTGTCTGGAGCATGGAAAAACCTCCTGCGTCTCGATGATGTAGGGACTCCACCCGCGAAGGGGGCTGCGGCTGCACTTCCTATGCCCCGTCCCCCCGGGAGCGCCGTCTCTCTCGCAAGGTTCTCATTCCGGTTGCCCAGGAAATTCCCGGCCGTCGGTCGAGGCCGTGGCTTGTGCGCGCCCGGCGTGCGCTCTTCGGGGACCACCTGCGTGCCGACCAGTCATTGGGGATTCCCCGAATCGACATCCTGACCGTGACCCGCCGATTGCATCCGCTCGTGCGCTATCGAAAGCTGCTCGGGTCGTGCTGAACAGGGGCGGGCCCTGGGTGAGACCTTCGGGGAACACCACACGGGCCACACCCGCTCTCACGACGGCTCGCCTGAGGCATCGCCCTCAGGCGAGCCAGGGCTTCGCCCTGGACCGGGTCGCCGTGGAGCGATGGGTTGCGCAAAGGGGGCCAGGCCGGCGGGGGCGATGAAACCGGCGGAGCTCACCCGACTCCCACAACGCGCGCCTGGGCGTCGCAGCCCCCACCGCGCAACCCATCGTGCCACGCCGCCCCGGTCCAGGGCGGAGCTCTGGTCCAGCGGGACGCTGGGGCCGGCTCCTCCTTCGAAGGGGTCACCTGCGGCGTGACTCGTTCCACGAGCGCGGATCGCCCGCCGAAAACGGGCCGTGGTGGGCACAGCCCACTCCAAATCTCCCATACCTCCCACAAAGCGTCCCTGGGCGTCGCAGCCCCCTTAGCGCAACCCATCGCCTTCGCCGCCCCGGTCCAGCGGAACGCTGGTTGCCGAGAATCGCTCTTTCCCCCGTTCGGCAGTTTCTGCTACATCCTCCCATTAAGCACCCGGAAAGCGCGGTCGGCGGCGGGCTTGTCTTGACGTCCGGCCCGGTATGCCGCACCCCCTCGCAACGGATCGCGAGGCCCGCGGACCATCCATGGAAGGAGTTCGGTCGTGCCCAACCACGGACGGCTGCTCCACGCAAAACACCTGTTTCCGTTTGTCTTTGCGCCCTGGTTCCAGCTCCGGCGGCTCCTCCTTCGCCTCGACTGGGCCCTCTTCGCACCGCTGCGGGTCGCTTCCCTGTGGACGTTCAGCGCCGTCTGCGGCGTGGTCGGCGTCATCGGGTCGATTGCGCTGTTCCTGTTCAATACGCCGCCGACTCCGGTGGCCGCTTCGACCGTGGAGCCCAGCGTCGTCGAGCGGATTGCGATCACGATTCCGACCGAGCTGGGGCCGAGTATCCCGTTCAATCAGGGACCGCTCGTTCCGCAGCCGGTGGCGCCCCCGATTCCGACCAAGACCACGTGGTCGAACATCCAGGTGCAGTTCTCCCGGACGCATCTGGCGAACGGCTGGAACCTTCGCGAGAAGCAGGTGCTGACGTCGGTCCCCGAGCGGCCGCCGTATGCCCAGAACCTGTATGCGATGCGCGACGGCTGGTTCACGATGGACCTCGGCCGGCATGGGCAGATGTTCCGGGACACGATTCAGCCCTACATCTCCCGCCAGGGGGTGACCGCCCTGCAGCTCGCGCCGTCGTTCACTGCGGCCGATGCGGTCGACCCGGCCCAGCCGGTTACCAAGGTGCGGAACCCGGCGCTCGTGGTGTCGCGCGAGAACGAGACCCCGGCGAGCCTGCATCAGGAGATGACCTACGCTCTCGTGGTCGCCAACCCGAGTCCCGAGCTGATCGAATCAGCGATCGTCGAAGAGCGGATCTCCGCCCTGCACCGGGTGGTCAACACCGACCCGCCGGCGTCGCTGACGACCGATGGGAATGCCCTGCAGTGGAACGTGGCCAACCTGCGGCCCGGCGAGAACCGGCGGCTGCGGGTGACCTTATCGCCGGAGTCGAGCGATCCGGTGCAGCACGAGACGATCGTGACCGTGACGAGCCGCGTCGCCGCATCGACGGCGATCCGGGCTCCGTTTGTCCCCCCCGAAGTGCCGCCGACCCGGCCGACGCCGCAGCCGACCCAGCCGGTCGCCAGGGCGATCCTCGAGCTGGAGCTCGAGCAGCCGCAGCAGGTCGATATCGGCGGAGACGTGCGGGCGTTCTTCGTGATCCGGAACATCGGGAATGCTCCGGCGCGGGACGTCCTGACGTATGTGACGATCTCGAACCAGCTCGACCATCGGTACGGGGAGTACCTCGAGAACCGGATCGCCGAGCTGGCTCCGGGGGATACGCGGCGGATCAAGTTCTATGCGGTCGGGGCCAAGCCCGGGACCGCGTCGCTCACCAGCAAGCTCTCTTCGGCCAATGCGCCGCCGGTCTCGAAAGTGTTCCAGATCGCCATCAACGACACCGCGAGGAATGGTCAGAACCTCGCCCAACCCGGAGGCCCAGGGGTCGGCGACCCCCGTTCCTTTCCAGGGCAACCAGGTCCCACCGGTCCCCCCAACAATCCGCCGAACGGTCCCCGCTCGACCGTCCCCAGCATCAGTCGCCTCGACCGGGACGACGGGCTGCCGACCCGGGTGCCAAGCACCGTCCCCGGCGGCACAGTCCCCAATGGCCCCGGCGGCCCCGTCCCGAACGGGACCGGTGGCGCAGGGCCGGGCGGTCTGGGTTCCAATGGGTTCAACAATGGGAACAGCGGCGGGTTCCAGCCCGTCAATCCGGCCCAGCCCTCCGGGCAGCCTTATCCAGGTGCAGGGGCAGGTCCGGGGATCGGACCAGGAAATCTCACCGGCAACCCATATTCGCAACAGCAGCCCGGTGCCGGATCCCCGTACCCCCAGGACGGCAACTGGCGCGGGAACAACCCGGGCGAACAGCTCGGCCCGATGACTTCGCCGTTCGGGACGGCCCCGCCGAATGGGACCGCCCCCGGATTTGCCGGGGCGCAGGAGCCGCGCGGCAACAAGTCGACCGTGCCGTCGACCAGCCGGCCGGATCTGGACGATTCGCTTCCGCTGCGGGTGCAGAGCACCGTCCCCGAAGGTTCGTTCCCGCCGGCTGGCAACGGCCAGGGGAACGACGGCGGGACCATGCTTCGCTCAGGCGAGCAGCCGGGCTTCTCGAACGGGGGGAACCCGAACGGGTTTGCTCCGCAGGAGAATACGCCGCTCAATACGTTCCCGCCGGGCGTGGGTCCGGGGACCGCGCCGCGGAACGGAAACATCGGTTCCACTCCGTTCCCGGGGAATGGGAACGGACTCGAGAACAATCCCGCGCCCGACAACGGGCAGTGGCGGACGTCGGGGGGCCGCAACCGGGGTCCCGGCCGCGATCCGCGCAACGGGGCCTCGTCTTCCGACGCGGGCGACCCGCGGTTCGCACCGCAGGGGCTCTCGAACGATCAAGGGAATGTCGCTCCGGGGTTCCCGGGGGGAGCTCCGGCGAATCCGCAGTTCCGTCCGCAGCCCGGCAATGGGCAGCCCAATCCGACGGACGCGTTCCCCGGCTTCGGCAATCCTCCGGCGATGTCGCGTGATGCGTTCCCCGGTGAGCAAGGGGAGCCGCAGCCGCTGCCCACCAAGGGAGCTCCCGAGCGGACGCGTGGGCCGGGACGGACTGTCCCCGCCGAAGAACAGGGTGTGCCGGCGTTTGACGGAGCGCAGCCTGGTCCGGGCGGGGGCCCCGGGGTGGACCTGTTTGCTCCGAATCCGAATGCGGCCCCCGCGATGGGACGTGACCGCTCGTTTGTCCCCCCGAACAACGAGGGGGGGACGCTGAATGATCCGTTCCCGGCGGGACCGACCGGACCGGCTGGGCCGGCCGACAGTTCGATTCCGCGGGGCAACGGGTCGTCGTTCCTGATCGAAGACCCGGTGAACTCGACGATTCCTGGCGGGGCCCGGCAGTACGGTCCGATGCCGGCGGTCGAACCGCAGCACTATCCGTCTGTCGTTCCGGGGTATGGCCCGTCGTACGGGCAGCCGGGGGGAGGGTTCTCGGGATCGCCGTTCGGGCAGCCGAACTATGGCCAGCCGTTTGGTCAGCCCAACAGTGGCCCGTCCACAGCGCCGTCCTTCGGTCAGCCTGCCGGTTCGCCGTTCGGGCAGCCGGCGAATCCGGGGCCGGGGGGGAATCCGTTCGGGGGATCAGGGACAGGCGAAGCGGGGAGCCAGCCGTTCGTTCCGCAGTTTGAACCGCAGGTTCCGGAGCCTGCTCCCGCGCAGCCGTTCCCGAATCGCAACAACACCCCGACGCCCGCGGGCGATTCGAATGCCAAGCCGATCTGACGTGACCGACTCCTGTTCCTTACGAGAGCCTTCTGAGCCGACTTCTCTGGTCGAGTCGCGCCGCGAGTTCGGGCTTTGGCTCGGTGGTCTGCTGGGGGGGGCGGCGCTCTGGGGCTGCACTGAGTCCGGCACGAGCAGCGGGGGGGCGGTGGTCTCGCTGCTGGATGCGGTACCGGGGCAGACGACGCTGGATGAGTTCCGCAAGCAGTTCCATGTGATCGGGGTGCGGGACAACAGCGCCGCCGGGGTGGTCTCGGCCCGGGCGGGGGCGGCGGCGAACCTGGATCTGGGGCCGCTCAAGCTGGCTGAGCTGACCGGGGTGTTCGTTGATGGGCGGCTGTTCGAGCTGCATGGGTGGGTTCGGGCGCAGGACTCGGGGCGGTTTCAGGAGCTGATGAGTTCGCGGTACGGCAAGGCGGTCGTAGTCGAGGGGATGAGCCGCTGGAGCACGGCCAACACGATGGTGATGCACAAGCGGGAGGAGACGGGGCCGGAGCGGTTTGTTGTGAGTTATCGTCCGCTGACGGCGACGGCGATGGACCGGGGTTACGACGGTGTGTTGCGCTGAGGGACGGGAGCAGCGCGCCGAGTAAGCTTGTTGTGCAAAGACGCGATGGCTGAACCCCGTTCCAGCCGGCACAGCGCGGTTTGCTCAAACCCATCGCCCCACGGCCACCCGGGTCCAGGGGCGGAGCTCCTGGCCGCCGGAGGCGTTCTCGATGTGGAACCCTGGAACACAACAGGCGTCCCGACCGCGGTCCGGCGTCGCGTACTCCCCTTATCAGCACGCCCGCATTGCACTCCCTGCGGTAAGGGGCGAGGGAGTCCCTGACGCGGAATTCCTGAAGCGGACGTCGGTGGCTTGCCGTGGTTCCACGGGGTTAGCGCCTCCGGCGGGGCCAGCAGCGTGCTGGACCCGGGTGAACGGGTGGCGCCTGGAATGCACTCGGTTCCGTGAACCTTCCGGAACGGTCTTGACCACTGGGGGTCAGGCGGGTGAAATCGCCGCGCGGTCCGGCGGCTTCGCTCGGCCCGGGGCCGCATCCGATCGCTTCCTGGAACCGCCTCGCGTGCGCGACCTGCTCCCCTCCCTGCTGCTGACCCTGGCCCTCTCGTCTACGGGAGCGACCCTGCTGGCGGATCCTCCCCCTGCCGAAGCGCCGAAGCCCTCGGCTGAGGCGGAGAAGCGGGTCACGGTCGGACATCTCCTGCTGGAGATGGAAGCCCCGCTCGGGACCGATGCCAAAGCGCTCGCGCGGCGGCTCGACGACCTGATCGACGAGATCCGTCCTCGACTCGATCCGCGACCGGCGAAGCACGATGCGCAGGGGAATTCGACCTTTGCGCTCCGGACGCTGCGGCTGATCGATGAGACGCTGACGAGGCGGAACTTCGTCTACTCGACCCGGGAGGACCTGGCCGCGTCGCTCGGCGACGCGCTGCTGCCGCGGCGACTCGAGCCGAATCTTTTCTACCGGATCGCCTTCGATCCCAGTAACACCCGCCGCCGGACGCAGATCCTGTCGCGGGAGGGGCGGGAGTTTCACACGGCGGACTGCGATACGGTGTCGTTCCTGTACGTCGCGATCGGTGAGGCACTCGATCTGCCGATTGCCCTCGTGGAGGTGCCAAGCCACAACTTCGTCCGCTGGTACCTGACCGACCGGTCGTATCTCAACTGGGAGACGGTCCACGCGATCGTCCGCTCGGATGCGGACTTTCAACGGGACTACGGGATTCCAGCGGGGGCGATTGAGAAAGGGACGTTCCTCGCGCGGATGACCCGGGAGAACGTGCTGGGGTACGGGCACTGCATCGTGGCGGCGGGGCTCGAGAAGCAGCACAAGCACGCGGAGGCGCAGCAGGAGTACCGCGTGGCGCTCAAGACGTATGAACGCTCGCCGCTGCCGTGGAACAACCTGGCATGGTCGCTGGCGACGTCGCCGGAGGCGCGGGACCGGAACGGCAAAGAGGCAGTCGAGAAGGGGCTGCGGGCCGTGGAGCTGTACCGGACAGCGAACAGTCTCGACACGCTGGCGTGCTGTTATGCGGAGGCGGGGGATTTTCCGAAGGCGATCGAGACCGCGCAGGAGGCGTGCCGGTGGCACCCAGGGAACCCGGAGCTGGTGGGCCACCTCCTCGGCTTCCAGCGCCGGCAAACCTGGCTCCAGCAGAACCCGGCGGCGGCTCGCTGATGCGGGAGGGCAGGGGCCCGCCCCGGCGGCAGACCCGCCCTTGCCGGAGCGCTCCCGTACAGGAACGGTCCCAATGTCGCGGGACCCGCTGACCGAAAAAGACCGCAGGGAGCACGGCCCGCAGCACCCCCTGCGGCCCGATGTTCACGGCTCGTCGCCGGAAGGCCCGTACATCCCGGGGACCGGAATGTCGTTGAGCCGCAGGTAGACCAGGAGGTGCGCCCGGTGGTGGATGATGTGGTTCAGGACGAAGCTGCGAATGACCGCTGCGCGGGGGAGGGCCATGATCGGCTTGCCGCCCGCCAGCAGGGTCCATGTCTGGCCCATCTCGCTGTCGTCCTTCACGGCGGCGATCGCCTGGCGGGCGGTGGCGACGTTCTCGTCGAACAGGTCCAGAATCTCCTGGCGGCTTTTCAGGTTCGGAGACTCATAGCGCGGGCCCCCCGGCGGATCAAAGTCCCACGAGGTGTCGGTCAGCGTCCCGGGGACCCAGCTCGGGATCTCGGCGAGGTGGTTGGCGTTCCAGCCGATCGAGCAGGACTTCGGGTGGGCCTTCCAGTCGAGTTTGTCCTGCGGGACCCGTTCGAGCACCTTGCGGGTGTTGGCCATCTCCTGATCGAACTCGGGCAGAATCGAATCGGCGTAGCTCATGGCGAAGACCTCCGGATGGGGAGAGCGAGGAGGGGCCGATAATACACAAATGTACACTTACCTCAAGAGGAAGTTCCGGGCTTTGCGCGGAATTGAGGAACGGCCCCAGCGACCCCGCTTTGGGCCTCGAAGAATCGCCGGTCGCGAGGTGCCGCTACAGGGCCATCATCTCGCGGGCTTCCTTCGCGGCGTGGTCCATCATGGCGTGGCAGTTTTCGCGGAACAGGACCGTGGCGTGCTTGAGCCCCCCCTCCTGCAACAGAGTGACGGCGGCGTTCTGGGCGGGATCGTACCCTTCCGACTTCTTGATCCGCTGCAGGTGGTTCGCCATGTGGTCCGCCGCCGCAACGAGGAGCGTGAGCCGCTGATGCGGCTGCGGCTCTTCAGGGTGGTGGTGCCGCCGGACCGCCTCGGCGAGCGCCTCCGGAAAATTGTTCATCGCCACGAACCAGGCCCCGAGCTGGGCGTGGTCGACACCGACGAGGGCCCGTTCGTGCGTGAGGACCGCGGGGGTCTCATCGAACGTCATCGGGTCGATCTTCGGGAAGTCGTCCGGGAAGGCGACGGAGAACAGCGTCCGTCCCAGGTCATGCACGAGTCCCGCGGTGTACTCCTCTCCCTGGAATCCGCCCCCCAGGGCCCGGTTGAGCATGTAGGCCAGCATGGCGGTGGCGTAGCCGTGCTGCCAGAGGTTCTCCTGGGCCCACTGCTGTTCCGCCTTGAGCTTGCGGCGGAGCGAGGTGACGCTCGAGGTGAGGATCAGGTTCTTACACTGCCGGAGGCCGAGGCGGACGATCGCGGTGTGGAGGCTCGAGATCTTCTTGCCCCCGGCGAAGACCGCCGAGTTGGCGAGCACAAGGATGTCGGCGGCGAGTTTGACGTCCCGCTCGACGACCTGGGCGAGCTGGTCCATCGAGCCGTTGGGGTTCTGGGCGATGTCCATCGCCTGCCGGGCGATCCCCGGCAGCATGTTGAGGTCCCCCAGCCGCTCGATCAGCCGATGCTGCAGCTCGGCGGGGACTCCGGCCTCTCCTGCTCCATTCTCCGCGGACATTGCGTTCCCTGCTTCCCTCGAATCTTCGCGCGGACCTTCCTGCCCTCGGCACAGTGGCATCAAAGATTCCGCGCGGCGAGCAGTCTCGCACACCAGCCAACCCCGTCAATCCCCAGCGTTCCGCTGGACCGGGGCGGCGTGGGACGATGGGTTGCGCTAACGGGGCTGCGACGCCCAGGCGCGCGTTATGGGAGGACGCCGGTGGCGAGGCTGTGTGGGGGTGCAGGGGCTGGGCCCGGTGGCAGGCCAGCCCTCGCCGGAGGCACTTATGTCGTGGAACCGTTCAAGCTTTGCTGTGCGCTCCCGTCACACCGGATACCCACGTCGAAGCACGGATGCCGTCGTGAGAAACTCGTCGAGGTCGTTCGAACCGAACGGCTCCGGGGCGCCCTCGGGGAGCGAGACGATTAGGGACGAGTTGATGACCCGGCTGGTCGACGGATCGGGGGCGAGGATCGTGGCGGTGTGGAGCACCCCTTTCCATGCGGGCCGGCCGTCGTGGTGGGAGAGGGTCAGGCTGTTGTTGATCAGGAGGATCTGGGACGCGGTCCGGTCGAAGGCGTCGAGGCGGGTGAGGTAGGGGCGGAGGAGTTCTTCCCCTTCGTGGAACATCGGGTTGTGCTGTTCGAGGAATTCTGTCTCCGTGATCCCGAGGTCCGCGGCGCAGCGGGCGGAGTCGGCGAGGGCGACTTCCGAGGGGACCGTGGTCGGCTCGTAGCCGAGCATCAGGAAGCACTCCTCCGGTCCGCCGTCGCGGTGGAGCTTCGTCGTCCCCTGCTGGTCGAAGCGGGTCGCGGACTGGTAGGCGAGCCGCCGGCCGGTCGTGGTCCGTTCGATCTCCGCCATCGCCCGCATCAGTTCGACCATCAGGGCCCGCTGCCGGAGCGAGGAGGTGGGGCGGCCGAGATCGACGAGGCAGAACCCCGGCTGATCGAACGTCGTCCGGCAGACCAGGCGATGGATGGCTTCGACCAGGGTGCGGGTGAGCGACGTGGTCGGCAGTTCCACACGGTAGTCGGAGGGCTGCCAGCGGGTGGGAGTGGTCATGGGGAACGGCGGACCGACTGAGGAGTGAAAGGGAGTTCGCGGCGGCGATGGTTCGGAAGGCTGGCCTTGGGAGCCGACACGGCGGGACTCTTCCGGTTCGCCCTGCCTGAACCGATCGCCGGGTCCTATTCGGATCATCAACCCTTCATGAAAACTTTGCCGCTTTCTCGCACGTTCTGAATCCTCGCGGCCGAACCTTCCCGCGCGAACGGGAAACCCAGGAGAAAGAGCCATGTCGGTCCGGAAACGGGGATTCACTCTCATCGAACTGCTGGTCGTCATCGCGATCATCGGCGTTCTCGTGGCAATCCTGCTCCCCGCCGTCCAGCAGGCACGGCAGGCGGCCCGCCGCGTCGCCTGCTCCAACAACATGAAGCAGCTCAGCCTCGCGATGCACAACTATCACGAGCAGAGCAACGTCCTGCCGTACGCCTGGGACACGCTCGAAGGGAGCTGGAGCTGCCAGGTCCTGCCGTACATCGACCAGACCGCCCTGTTCAATACGTTCATCTGGCAGGAAGGGACCGTCGGCAACTGGGACTCCGGGAGCGCGAACACCGTCGCCTGCTCGAAGCTCGTGCCGTCATTTCTGTGCGGCAGCTACACCGGTCCGCTCAAGCTGACGAACCAAGGGATCACCGACCGCCGGCCGATTTCCTACCGGGTCTGTGTCGGGACGCGGGCGGTTGCCGACGAAAGCAACGACATCACCGGCCAGACCGTGATCGCCCTCGACGAAGTCCCGCAGGACGGGATGTTCTGGGGCTGCAGCAGCGTCCGGTTCGCCGACGTGGGAGACGGTCTCTCGAACACGATCATGATCGGTGAGTCGTACACCGATCCCGAATACAGCAAGGATGGCCAGGGGATGGACTTTTGGCAGTTCGGCTCGCCGCAGACCGGCGGCTGGGCTCCGGGGAACACCTCGGGGGGCGAATTCACCGAAGTCGCCGGGACCTGCAACGGGCCGATCAACGCTCGTCTCAACCCGACGATCCACGGGGCGATTCAGGAAGCGTCCTTCGGCAGCTACCACTCGGGGGGGGCGTTCTTCGCCATCGCCGACGGGGGCGTGAAGTTCCTGAGCGAGAACATCGACATCACCACCTACCGGGCGATGGGGACCCGCAAGGGGAACGAGGCGGTCAGCGTTCCGGATTAGCCTCGCGGATCGCGTCGTCTCTCGCTCCCGTCACCTCCGTCGACCTGCTGCCAAACCCATGATGAAAGCCCCTGCTCTCGCGTTGGCGCTCGGCCTGCTGGTCCTTTCGCTGGCCGGTTGCGACGACGCGCCGCAGCCGAACTATGCGGCGCTCGGGCTCGTTCCCGTGACCGGGACCGTGACGCTCGACGGTCAGCCACTCCCCTCGGCGGTCGTGACCTTCACCGCCGCAGACGGCCAGTTCGCCTACGGGATGACTGATTCGTCGGGCCGCTACTCGCTCCAGATCGACTCGGTCATGAAGGGCTGCCCCCGCGGCTCGCGGAAGGTCCAGGTCAGCACCGCCCGCAAGATCACCGGACTGAACTCGGACGAAGAGGGGGGAGACGGGGGCGAAGGCCCTCCGAAGCCGAAGGGGAAAGAGGCCGTCCCCGCGAAGTTCAACAAGGAGACCGAGCTGACGGTCGACGTCAAGCCGGACAAGACCCGGTACGACTTCGATCTCAAGTCGTAGTTTCCGGTCCCGGGGCGGCGCGGGGGGCGTTTGCAGGTGACGGAAAGCCTCCCCTTCTGAGAGAGGTTCATCGGGGCGCGACTTCCCCGGCTTCCGGGTGCGGAATACGCTTCTTCTCGGTCTCCGTGCCGTTGGCGGTCCGGGAGCCGTTCGTGTCCCTGATGCCCCGTCCTGAGTCCGGTCTGATGATCTCTTCCGCTCCCGCGTCGACCTCCGCCCCCACTCCCGTGACGATCGAATGGATCGGCGAGACGCAGGGGTTCCTGCGGCTGATCGATCAGACGCGCTTGCCGACCGATCTCGTCTATCTCGACTGCCACTCGGTCGATCAGGTCTGGGAAGCGATCAAGATGCTCCGGGTCCGCGGAGCCCCGGCGATCGGGGTGTCGGCGGCGTACGGGGTCGTGATCGGACTCCAGGCGTGTGCGACCGACCACGAGAGCGCCTTCGACGCCCAGCTCAAGACGGTGACGGACCATCTCGCCGGCAGCCGTCCGACCGCGGTGAACCTGTTCTGGGCCCTCGACCGGATGAAGCGGATCGATGCCCTGCACCGGGATCGAAGCTCGACGTCGCGGCTCGCGCGGCTCCTGGCCGAGGCGCGGGAGATCGAGCGGGAAGACCGCGAGATGTGCGCGGCGATCGGCCGGCACGGGGCGGAGCTCCTGAAACACGGGACCGGGGTCCTGACCCACTGCAACGCCGGCGGGCTCGCCACCGCCGGGGACGGGACGGCGCTCGCCGTGATCTTCGCCGCCGCCGCCTCGGGGAAGAAACTGTCGGTCTACGCCGACGAGACCCGGCCGCTGCTGCAGGGGGCGCGGCTCACCGCCTGGGAGCTGATGCAGCGGGGGGTCGATGTGACCCTGATCTGTGACAACATGGCGGGCTGGGTCATGAAGGAAGGGCGGATCCAGGCGGTGGTCGTCGGGGCGGACCGGATCGCCGCCAACGGGGACGCCGCCAACAAGATCGGGACCTACTCGGTCGCCCAGCTGGCGAAGGCGCACGGGATCCCGTTCTACGTCGCCGCCCCCTCGAGCACGTTCGACCTGACCCTCGAGACCGGGGCCGGGATCCCGATCGAGGAGCGGAAAAGCGACGAGATCACCCACGGATTCGGCCGGCAGACTGCCCCCGCTGGTGTTCATGTGTATAATCCGGCGTTCGACGTCACGCCGGCGGACCTGATCGCCGGGATCATTACGGAACGGGGCGTGATCGCCCCGGTCACGACCAAGACCGTGGCAGCGATGGTGGGTGGGTAAGACCGCTCGCCGGCCTGTCGCCCGCAGCACCTTCAACCCATCACGGCGGAATGTCCGACATCGTCATCCGCGGCGCCCGCGAACATAACCTTCGCAACGTCGATCTCACCCTGCCGCGGAACAAGCTGATCGTCATGTCGGGGGTCTCGGGCTCCGGCAAGAGCTCGCTGGCGTTCGACACCATCTACGCCGAGGGACAGCGGCGGTACGTCGAGTCCCTCTCGACCTACGCCCGGCAGTTCCTCGGCCAGCTCCCCAAACCCGAAGTGGACGCCATCAGCGGCCTCGCGCCGTCGATTTCGATCCAGCAGAAGACCGCCTCCCGCAATCCGCGAAGCACCGTCGGGACGATCACCGAGATCTACGACTACCTGCGGGTCCTCTTTGCCCGGGTCGGCCAGGGGGAGTGCGTCCAGTGCCACAAACCGATCACGGCCCAGACGACCGACCGGATCCTCGAGAGCATCTCGACCCTGCCGGAGGGGACGCGGTTCCAGATCCTCGCCCCCTTGGTCCAGAACCAGAAAGGGGAGTTCCGGGACCTGTTCGCCGACCTCCTCAAGCAGGGGTTTCTGCGGGCCCGCGTCGATGGCCAGGTGGTCTCCCTCTCTGACGACCTGCAGCTGAAGAAGCACTTCAAGCACACGATCGAGGTCGTGGTCGACCGCCTGGTCGCCGGGAAGGGGAACCGGACCCGCCTCGCCGAGGCGATCGAGACGGCGGTCCGCCTCTCCGGCGGGACGCTGCTCGTCGACACCGGCGAGACGCCGACCCCGGCCGCCCCCCCCGAGAGTGGCCCCAAGCCCGGGAAAGGGAAGAAGCGGAGCGAAGAGGAGACTCCCGACGAGGAGGAGGAAGGCCCCGCTCCCGGCCCCCCCTCAGGGAAACTCTACTCGGCCAAGTACGCCTGCCCGGACTGCGGGATCGGCTACGAGCCGCCGTCGCCGCAGCTCTTCAGCTTCAACAGCCCCCTCGGGATGTGTCCCGAGTGCCAAGGGCTGGGGGAACGGCACGAATTCCTGATCGACAGGCTCGTGGCCGACGAAGAGAAGTCGATTGCCCAGGGGGCGCTCCATCTGCTGGGGACGTTCAAGACGATGGGCCGCTGGCGGCGGCACATCTATCAGGGGGTGGCGCGGGCGATCGAGCAGGACCACGGCCTCAAGGAAGACGCCTTCCTGCGGACCCCGTGGAACGAGCTCAGCGACGAGGCGAAGACCGCCTTCCTGCATGGCCTCGGCGAGCGGCACGTCACCTACTCCTGGCGGCACAGCGGCGGCGTCTGGAAGCATGGGGGGAAGTGGGCCGGGTTCCTGCCGGAGCTCCTCGAGGAGTTCCGGAAGGCGAAGAACCCGATGCGCCGGAAGCAGCTCGAGAAGTTCATGGAGGTGACGGTCTGCTCGAGCTGCGACGGCCAGCGGCTCAACCGGCAGGCGCGGAACGTCAAGGTGATCGGCCGTCGGCCCCAGGGGACCGACGCGGGCGCCGAAGAGGCCGCGCCGACCTCGAAACGCCGCGGCGCGCGGCGGAATACCCTCGAGAAGGCCAAAGACGAAGGTGCCTCGTCGGCTCTCAGCCTGCAGCCCTCATTGCCGCTCAGCCTCCCTCAGGTCTGCGCGATGAGCGTCGAAGAGGCCCTCGCGTTCTTCGAGGAGCTCGCACTCGACGAGACACAGCAGCTGATTGCGTCCGAGGCGCTCAAGGAGATCCGGGGACGGCTCGGGTTCCTGCTCCGCTGCGGCCTCAACTACCTCACGCTCGACCGCTCCGCCCCGACCCTCTCGGGGGGCGAGGCGCAGCGGATCCGGCTCGCCGGGCAGATCGGCTGCGGGCTGGTCGGGGTGCTGTACATTCTCGACGAGCCGTCGATCGGGCTGCATCCGCGCGACAACACGATGCTCCTTCAGAGCCTCGAAGACCTCCGCGATCAGGGAAACACCGTCATCGTCGTCGAGCATGACGAAGAGACGATGCTGGCAGCGGATCACATCGTCGACTTCGGGCCGGGGCCCGGGGTCCGCGGCGGTGAAGTCGTCGCGATGGGGACCGTCGATGAAATCAAAAAATCCCCCCGCAGTCAGACCGGCGCGTTCCTGTCGGGGCGCCGGGCGATCCGGGTCCCCGAGAAGCGGCGGCCGATCGGCAAGGAGAAGCTCCGGATCACCGGGGCGGCCCACAACAACCTCAAGAACGTCGACGTCGACATCCCGATCGGGGCCTTCGTCTGCGTCACCGGCGTCAGCGGCTCGGGGAAGAGCTCGATCTGCAACGACATCCTGTGGGAAGTCCTGAACCGGGACCTCAACAAGGGGCTCGGGCATCCGGGCAAGCACAAGAAGATCACGGGGCTCGAGCACCTCGACAAGGCGATCGACATCGACCAGTCGCCGATCGGCCGGACCCCCCGCTCGAACCCGGCGACCTACACCAAGCTCGCCGACGAGATCCGGGACCTCTACGCGCAGCTCCCGCAGGCGAAGCTCCGGGGCTACACCCCGGGGCGGTTCAGCTTCAACGTGGCGGACGGCCGCTGCGAGGCGTGCGAGGGGCACGGGGCGACGAAGCTCGAGATGGACTTCCTCGCGGATATCTGGGTCAAGTGCCCGGTCTGCGACGGCAAGCGGTTCAATCACGAGACGCTCGAGGTCCGCTACAAGGAGAAGAGCATCGCCGATGTCCTCGACATGGACATCCAGGAGGCGCTCGAGCTGTTCAGGAACCATCCCAAGATCCACGGGATGCTGAAGACCCTCCACGACGTCGGCCTCGATTACCTCAAGCTCGGCCAGCCGTCGCCGACCCTCTCGGGGGGCGAAGCGCAGCGGATCAAGCTGGCGCGGGAACTCGGCAAGCGGTCGACCGGCCGGACGCTGTATCTCCTGGACGAGCCGACGACCGGGCTGCACTTTGCCGATGTCGAGATGCTGCTGCAGGTGCTGCACAGCCTGGTCGACGCGGGGAACACGGTCCTCGTGATCGAACACAGCCTCGACGTCATCAAGACCGCCGACTGGGTGATCGACATCGGCCCGGAGGGTGGGAGCGGCGGCGGACGGGTGCTCGTGACCGGGACGCCCGAAGAGGTCGCCGCCTGCGAGGGGTCGCACACCGGCCGGGCGCTCCGGAGTGTGCTGGGGCTGAAGGGAGACGCCCCCAAGGTCGCGAAGTCCCGCGAACCGGCGACGAAAGTGACCGCTGCCGCGCTCAAGAGCGACCGGACCGCCGGATCGAATTCTGCGCTGAGCCCCTCGATCACGATCCGCGGGGCGGCGCAGCACAACCTGCAGTCGGTCGACCTCACGGTCCCCCGGGACCAGATGAGCGTCTTCTGCGGGCCAAGCGGCAGCGGCAAGACCTCGCTGGCGATGGACACGCTCTATGCCGAAGGGCAGCGGCGGTACGTCGAGTCCCTCTCGAGCTACGCCCGGCAGTTCCTCGGCCAGATGCCCAAGCCGAAGGTCGAGCACATCAGCGGGCTCTCACCGGCGATCGCCATCGAGCAGAAGACGGTCGGCAACACACCTCGGTCAACCGTGGGGACCGTGACCGAGATCTACGACTACCTGCGGGTGCTGTTCGCACGGCTCGGGCAGCCCTACTGTCCCGACTGCGGCGTGCCGGTCACGAAGCAGACGACCGACGAGATCGTGGACCGGATCATCTCCCTCCCCGAGGGGACGCGGCTCTACATCGCGGCCCCGGTCGAGGTCGCCGTCGGGCAGAGCTACACGAAGCTGTGGGACCGGCTCGGGACGCAGGGGTACCTGCGGGTCCGGATCAACGGGACGACCTACGCGATCGAGGACGTGCCGAAGATCGACCACAAGCGGGACCACGAGGTCGAGGTGATCGTCGACCGGGTCAAGGTCGATGCCGAAAGCCGGGGCCGGATCGCCGACTCGACGGAGTCCGCGCTCGATCTCGGCAAGGGGGTGGTCCACGTGGTCCACGTCCAGAAGGACGTCCCCGAGGACCAGTGGCCCGTCGACCGGCTCAGCCTGCACTACTCCTGCCCGAAGTGCTCCGCGCGGAGCGGTTCCTAGACCAGCAGTGAGCCTGGGGTCTCTGAGAGAATAGTTAAACACCAAGACACCAAGGTTTCACCAAGGCCACGAAGGGGAAGAAGAGCAGGGCCTGCTGCTCTCATCCTTGGTGTTCTTGGTGAAACCCTTGGTGTCTTCGTGTTTCCGTTTGCTCAGGACGGATTCGCCATCACAGCGACGGCGAGGTCAGCGGCCGGCGGGGCATCTGCGGGAGGCTGGGGCGGGTCGGGACGGCGGAGGCCTGGGTTCCGCCGCGCTCGAAGCCGAGCTTGCTGCAGACCGAGATGTCGCTCGGGTCGGTCATCTTCACGGCGTTGATCGCCCCGAGGGCCACGATCACCTTGCGGGCGCCGAGGCTGTCAGGCCGGTCGCGCTGGACGACGACGAGGTCCGGCTGAATGAGAAAATCGATGAACGGGATCGACTCGTTGAAAGTCGTGATCAGGATACCCAGCCGAGGCATATCGGCCGGCCAGTTGTCGAACAGTTTCTGCCAGCTGGCTGCTGCGTCCATCAGGAACTCCGGGAACTGAGAGGATCGCTGAACCGTGGCTCACCCCCGCCGGCCGGGGGGAACGGGGGGCGGCCTCCCCCTCCCTTTGCGGGAAGAGCGTGGCCGGTTGCGCCGGTTGTGCGGGCCGAGGCGGCTGCGAGCGTTGTCCGGCGGTCGCGCGGCGGGGAGATGCCCCGGCTCCGTGTGCGCCGCGCTAAGAACCGGAGCAGAGCGGGTGAAGCCTGTCCGCTCCGGCGCGGGTCTCCGCGGGCGCAAGTCGCGGGGGGAGCGTCAGATCCCGCCAAATTCGGGGTGGCCCCTGACATTCGCCGGAGGGCGGGGGTATAGTGGGAATTCTCAGGTCATCTCCTCTTCAGGCGCGCGTCTTCATGACGCCGGCCGCCCGAGAGGGGGGATCTTCGAGCCCCTCCCCCGTTCCAGTCCTATCCCGGCAGTCAGCCCCGGACAGTGATTCCAAGGTTCCGCAGAGGAGCATTGCGTCGATGGCCGATCAGGCGGAAAAACAGAACTCGAATCAGATCGATCAGTACCAGCTGGTCAACGTGATCGCGACCGGGGGGATCTCCCAGATCTGGGAGGTGAAGCACGTCGCCACGCAGCAGCCGTACGCGATGAAGCTGCTGCTGCCGGAATCGTTCGCCGACAAGACGCTGCGGGCGGAACTCAAGACCGAGGCGAACACGACGAAGCTGTTCGAGCATCCGGCGATCGTGCGGGTGATGGACATCAACATCAGCCGCGACCACGCCTACTTCGTGATGGAGCATTTCCGCTCCACGAACCTCAAGCAGATGATCCGCGGCGACCTCGGCGGCGCGCAGTCGCGGCTCAAGAAGATCGCCGAGAACCTGTGCAGCGCCCTGGCGCTCGTCCACGAAAAGGGCTGGCTGCACCGCGATATCAAGCCGGACAACCTGCTGGTCAACCGCGGGGGGGAGATCCGCCTGATCGACTTCTCGCTGGCGTCGAAGATCCCCTCCGGCTTCGCCAAGATGATCACCTCCAAGGGGCGAGTGGTCATCCAGGGGACCCGGACCTACATGGCTCCCGAGCTGGTCGAGCGGTCGCTCCCCTCGGTCTCGTCCGATATCTACGGCCTGGGGGTCATGCTGTACGAGGTCCTCACCGGCCGGCCCCCGTTCGTGAGCAAGAACCCGAACGAACTCCTGATGATGCACATCCGGGACATCCCGGACAAACCGTCGGGCTACAACCCGAACGTCAGCACCGAGATGGACCAGGCGGTCATGGGGATGCTGGCCAAGAAGCCCAAGGACCGCCCCGCCACGATGAACGAAGTGTTCTCGGTGATGCGGTCGATCCAGATGTTCAAGGAAGACCCGGCCGCCTACCACCAGTCGAAGAACAAGGCGGCGGAAGAGAAGCAGGCCAAGTCGCTCGACGTGCGGGTTGACAGCCGGGTCGACGCCCTGCGGACCCCCGAGGAGCGGAAGGCCGCCGCCGAGAACGCCAAGGAGATCGCCCGCCAGACCGCCGCTTCCCGCGCCGAGGCCGAAAAGATGATGGCCCGGCGGGATGCCGCCAAGGGGGGGAAGCCCGCCGCGGCGGCTGCCGCTCCCGCCCCTGCGGCTGCGCCTCAGCCCGCTCCGATGCCGATGCCCATGCCGGGGATGTACCCCGGGATGCCGCAGTTCGGTCAGCCGGGAATGCCCCCCGGCTACCCGATGCCCGGGATGCCGATGCCGGGGTATATGCCAGGGATGCCGATGCCCGGCATGATGCCGGGGATGCCCGGCCCCGGAATGATGCCTCCCGGCATGCCGATGCCGGGTCAGGGGATGCCGCCTGGTATGCCGCAGCCTGGAATGCCCCAGCCAGGGATGCCGATGCCCGGCATGCCTGCCCCGGGAATGCCGTTTCCGGGGATGGGAGCGCCCGGCGCTCCGCCGGCGGCCCCCGGGATGCCGGCTCCCGCAGCGCAGCAGCCTCCCCGTCCCGCCGCTCCGATCCCCGCCAAGGCAGCTCCAGCCCCGAAGCCCGCCCCGGTGGACGACCTTCCGCTGATGGACGAGCTGCCGGACGTGCTGTAACGGGAAGATCGAGGGGGATGGAGCGCGTCCGCCGGCTCTCCCCTCACGCTCCCGAGCGCTCAGTCGCGATTCACTTGCCCGGACGCCGGCGGGGGACCCCTTCGCGGGGATCCTCCGGCCACTGGTGCTTGGGATAGCGGCGGCGGAGTTCCTTGCGGACTTCCGTGTAGGCGTTCTCCCAGAAGCTCTTGAGGTCGTCGGTCACCTGCTGCGGCCGCATGTTCGGGGCCAGGAGGTGCATCAGGACCCGCACCCGGCCCCCCGCGATCCGCGGCGTCTCCGCCATGCCGAAGACCTCCTGGATCCGGACCGCCAGCACCGGCGGACGGCCCTCTTCGTACTGGAGGCGGATCTCGCTGCCGCTGGGGACTTCGATCTTCTCGGGGGCCTCGCGCTCGATCGTCTGCAGCTGCGGGTAGGTGAACTGTCCCTGCATCGTGGCGAGCCAGGGGGCGGACTTAAGATCGGCAAAACTTCGCCGCCCGTCGCACAGCTCCCGCAGGACCTTGTCGATCCCCGCCTGATCGAACGGCGGCAGCCCGAGCTCCGGCATCCACTGGGCGAGGTTCCGGACCCGCACGAGAAAGTTCTGGATCTCCGGCTTGTCGGCGGGGAACACCTGCTCGAGCGCTCCCCGGGCGTTCTCGAACAGGACTTCGGCGACGGCGTCCCCTTCCGGGAGCGCCGTCGGGGTCTCGGCGAGGATCAGGTCTCCCCACAGGGTCCGCCGCCGGGCGACCACCTGCTTCTGGCTCGGATGGAAGAACAGCTCGTCGCGGGTCACGAGCATCGGCCCGGCGAGCCACTCCCGCTCGACGGCGGAGGCCTGTCGGACGAGGGCGTCGGTCTGCCCCCCGTCGACGTCGATGCAGAGGAAGAACTCCGCCCCCGAGACGTTCGACTGCGGGGCGAGCTTCACCCCTTTGCCCCCCACCATCAGGCCCCGCGGTCCCGAGGAGTCGCGGCGCTTCGCGAGCCGGTCCGGAAAGGCCGCCAGGAGCGAGCGCAGGAGCGGCTCGTCCCGGTCCGCGGGAGCGGCCGCCTGCGAATCGCCGGTCGTCCCCGCGCGGTCGGGATCGCGGCGGGCGAACTCCCGGCCGATCCGCCGGAGCTGCTCGGCCGCCTGCTTCAGGAAATGAACCGCCCCGCCGTGGACCGAGCCGAACGAGAACTCCCGCCGTCCGGTCTCGAGAAACTCTTCGAGTGCCAGCACGCGGTCGACAACGTCGGACCGGGAGCGATGCGAAGCGGCGGTGACTGGGCCGCCGCCGCGCCCCGTGAACGGGTCGCGCTCCGCCAGCATGGCGGCGAGGAGCGCCGCCCGGTCGCCGCAGCCGAGCCGATACCCCTCGACGATGAGCCGCGCGAGCCGGGGATGGACCGGCAGCCGGGACATCGCCCGGCCAAGCGGGGTGACTTGACCCGCTTCATCGAGACCGCCCAGTTCCCGCAGCAGAGACTCCGCCTGGGCGACCGCCGCTTCGCGGGGGGGCTCGAACCAGGGAAAGCCGAGGACGTCTGCTTCTCCCCAGCAGTGAAGCTCGAGAGCCGGACCGGCGAGGTCGACCCGGCGGATCTCGGCGTCTTCGTTGTCGGGCCGGGCGCGGTGCGAAGACTCGTCCCACATCCGCAGGCAGACCCCCGCCTGGGTCCGCCCCGCGCGGCCGGCCCGCTGGTCGGCAGAGGCCTTCGAGATCGGCGAAAGTTCGAGGCGGTCGAGGCCGACCTGCGGATCGAACCGCATCACCTTGGCAAGCCCCGTGTCGACGACCGCCGTGATCCCCTCGATGGTGAGCGACGTCTCGGCGACGTTCGTCGCCAGGACCACCTTGCGGCGTTCGCAGGGCATCAGGACCCGGTCCTGCTCCTCGGGGGGGAGGTCGCCGAAGAGGGGCATCACGGCGAGGTCGTGCCGACGGGCCAAGGCGTCGAGCTCGCGGGCGGCGCGGCGGATCTCGGGGGCGCCGGGGAGGAACACGAGGATGTCCCCCGGGGTCTTCGGCAGGATCTCCGTGACCCCTTCGAGGACGATCTGCTCGAGGGGGACCCGCTCGAACCGCCGGGCGTAGCGGATCTCGACCGGGTAGGTCCGCCCTTCGCTGTCGAGGACCGGGCAGCCATGCAGGTAGGCGGCGACCGGCGTGGCGGCGATCGTGGCGGACATCACCACGACCTTGAGGTCGGAGCGAACCTCCTGCTGGACCCGCCGGACCATCCCGAGGGCCAGGTCGCTGTTGAGACTCCGTTCATGAAATTCGTCGAACAGGACCGCGTCGATCCCTTCGAGGAACGGGTCGTCCTGCAGCCGGCGGAGGAGCACCCCTTCAGTGACGACGAGAATCTTCGTCTCCTTCGACGCCTGCTCGTCGAAGCGGACCTGGTAGCCGACCTCCGTTCCGAGCCGGACGCCGCGTTCGAAGGCGATCCGCCGGGCGGTCGCGCGGGCGGCGATCCGCCGCGGCTCGAGCATCACGATCTGCCCCTTGGGGGCGAACCCGGCGTCGAGCAGCGCCGGCGGGACGCGGGTACTCTTGCCGGCCCCGGTCGGCGCGCGGAGCACGAGCGCGTTCGTCTCCTTGAGCGTGGAGACGATCTGCGGGAGGACCTCATCGATCGGCAGACGGGGGAGCACGGGGATCAGGACTCTTCAGGGCGGGCAGCGGAGCATCACGCGGGAGGCGGATGCTCGCGAAGAGCTTGTACCGGGAAAGCCCGGCAGCTCCTAGTCTCCGCGCGGGAGCCCGGGCCGCAGCGGCTCATGTGGTCCGGGACCGCCCATTGCGACGCGCCCCTACACGCAGAGTTCCATCTCGATGAACTTCCACGGCGTGGCGGCGTAGGCGGCTTTCATCTGCTGGAGAGTGTTCCAGCGGGTGATGTGGTGCGGGCTGTTGAACTGCGGCGTCTCGGCCGGCAGGTCCACCAGCAGCTCCTTGCGGATGACCATCGCCCGGATCTTGCGGGTCTTCATTTCGCCGGCGCACTCGAACGTGAGGGCGACGAGGTACAGGCCGCGGCGGACCGGCTCTCCGAGGTCGCGGCGGATCTGGCCCGCCGAGAACTTCTCGCCGACTTCGTTGAGGACCGCGTTGAGGTAGTACCAGTAGTCCTCCTGCGGCAGCGGCAGCAGGGGATCGGTGGGGGTCGTGTGTCCGGAGGCCTTGAGTACCTCTTTGACCGCCATCGAGTTAAGGAAGATGTCCTGACAGCTCTTCTCGAGCAGCGTCCGGATCAGCAGCTTGCCGTCTACCAGGAGATTGAGGGAGACGTTAATCCGGTCGAGAAACTCCCGGCGGCGCCACCGCTGCCGGGCCTTCCACCACGCCACGAGCCCCCCCAGCGAGGTGATCGCCAGGGCGACCAGCCACTGCAGCCCGCGGTCGCGAAGATGCGTCAGAATCGTTTCGAGCACGTCGTCGGTCCTTCGGGATGAGCCGCCCTCTTCTGATTCGGCGGATCATGAGGCCCGACAGTCCGTTCATCAACAGAACCGCCGGCGGGCCGCTCATCTCATGGAGATGAGCGTTCCCGCCGGCAGAGCTCTCTTAGCGCAACCCGTCACTCCACGGCGACCGGGTGCAAGGCTCAGCCCTGCCTCAGCCCTGGTGGCGTTTGCTGGATTGGACTTGGACGACGGGTTGCGGGCGTTCGCCGCCGCAGATCACGACCAGGAGGTTGGAGACGAGTTCGTCCCGGGCTCCGGCGGAGAGCTCGAGTCCTTCGTTCTGGAGCTGGCCGACCGCGTCCCGGACGATGTGGACCGCCCCTTCGACGATCGTCTTGCGGGCGTCGATGAGGGCCATCGCCTGCTGCCGCATCAGCATCGCCTGGGCGATCTCGGGAGCATAGGTCAGGTCGTTGAGCCGCACGCCTAGCACGCGGATCCCCGCCGGGTTGACCGCCTCCTGCAGCTCGCGGATGAACTCCTCGGTGACTGCACTGCTTTCTTTCTTGAGACAGGCGACGGCGGCGTCGGCCGACTCGTAGGGGAACAGGGCGCTGACCCGCTTGATGACTGCGCCCGCCTGATCGTGGATGAACCGCTTGTAGTCGTCGACGTGCAGGGCGGCGCGGTAGGTGTCTTCGACGCGGTACAGGACCACGGCGCTGATCTCGATCGGGTTGCCGTTCTTCTCTACGACGGTCGTCTTAGGGATCTCGTGGGTCGTGTCGCGGGTCGAGATCCGGTGCAGGGCCCGTCCCACGGGGTGGATCCAGCGGATCCCCTGCGACTTGAGGGTCGTGACGAACTTACCGAAGCGGAGGACGACGATCTCCTCGCGAGGGTTCACCACGAAGAACCCGAACAGCAGGATCGGCGGAAAGAAGATCGAGACGAACAGCACCAGGAACAGCTCGAGCATCCCCTGGGTGTTATCCGGCAGATCGCGGTAGTGGGTCTCGGGTTGCATCGGTGCACTGGACATGAGGAGTCTCGAAGAAGAGGGGAGAGGGCTGTTCGAAAGGTCTTCAGGCAGGAGAACGGAGCGGGACCGGCGGCGGATCATCGGAATCGGAGGGGTCCGATGCGAGTCCCTCCGATTCATCATCATCTTGATGACACGAAAGTCCCGCTTGCGACGGAATCCGGCGAGGCGGCTGCGAAAACGCAGGGAAAACCGGCGATTTCTGCCGCTGCCGGATTCGGCACGGGAGTTGTTTCAGGTTCTTTCACGACTGCGACGGTTAACGGACACAGGGACAGGCCCCGATGTCACGAGCGCAGCTTCCACCTGAAAGGGTTGGACATGAAAGCGTTCCTGATGATGGTCGTGGCGACCGTAGGACTCGGAGCCGCAAGCATGAGTGAAGCCCGCGCGGACCACTACCACCATGGCGGTGGTTACGGTGGGGGCTACGGCGGGTATGGCCACAACCACGGATACGGTGGCTATGGGGGCGGGTATCGCTCGCTGCCGTACGGCTACGGCTCGGCCTATCGCGGCTGGGGTGGCCCCGGCTGCGGTGTCTATCCGAGCTATGGCTACGTGGTCCCCAGCTACGGCTACGCCTACCCGAGCTATGGATACGGCTACCCCGGCACCGGGATCTCGGTGCAGGGGAGCAACTTCGGCTTCAGCTACTGGAAGTAAGGGCCGGGACGGCCCAGCAAGACGCCCCCCGCTCCGGTCCCGAAGGGGAGGCTGAGGGGGACGGGTGAGAGCGGCGTTCGCCCATCGAACGCGCGATCCCTGTTTCGAGCGGCAGATCTCGAGGGACCGGAGCGGATTTGAACCAAGGGGAGGACGACCACACCTCCACCCCAAGGAGCGGGGGACCGTCGGCAAGGGCGGTCCCCCGCTTGTGTTACCAGCGTCCCGCTGGACCGGGGTCGGGCCATGGCGTTGGGTTGCGCAAAGACGCTCCTTTCGCCGGAGCGGTCGGCCTGCATCGACACAACGGCCCGAACCACATCCTTGCCGGCACAACTCTGCTGCCTCAATCCCATCGCGTCACGGCAAACTGGAGCCCGTTATCGGAGCCGGCGCGGCACCGGGTCGCCTATAATCGCGGGAGCGATTCTCTCCTCCAGGCGATCATGACCGCACCTGACCCCGTTGGCCCGAGTCTCCCCGATGACCTGCCGCGGGGGACTGCCGCGGCGGCGGGAACAGTGCCTTCCGGAGCGGGAGAAACCACGAGCGGCGAGCTGTCGGCCCCCCTCGATCTCTGGAGCGATCACGTTCCGCCGGTCCTCGCGGCCGAGCCGAAGCTCCCTCCTCCCCCGACCGACGGCTTTGACCGCCGGGTGTACCTGCCGGACATCGAAGGGTGGCATGCCCGGATCAAGCAGGGGTGGGACAACGACTACTGCTACGCCAAGTCCCCCGGGCAAGACTACTTTCACCTGCTGCTCAACGGCGAGGTCTACATCCAGAAAGAGCATGAGAAGTTCTGCCTGAACTGCGCCGTGCGGCTGGGCCTGGTGACGACCGACCGCCTCTACTGGCAGAACGGGCCCCGGCCCCCCCGCCCGACGCCGCTGTAGAGCGGAACGCACCCGGCCGGCCGCTAAGAAGATCCAGCCCCAGAGGAGTGCCGGGCGGAAAGGCGGTCGTTGCGCAACCCGACGTGCCCGCCGATCCCGGTCCAGCGGGGTCGCTGGCCCCGCCGGAGGCGCTTCCGTTCAGGGAACCGTGGCCAACGGCTGGCGCCCA
>JAULBW010030821.1:0-75969 GCA_032358265.1 Vaucheria bursata
GTAATATTATAGTCATTGCCAGCATGATCGTAAATCATCAAAGGCCAAGGCTCTGTCACTTCCTGATCTACATTGATGATAACGCTGATTACGTGAGTCGTTGAAATATCAACATGATTTGATAGCCAACTGCCACTTGTATAGGCACGAACTCCATAGCAAGCGGTTGATACTAGCTCTACTCCAGCCCACTCCTCTAAAATGGGCCTGAGACCATTGAAAACGGCAGGCTTGAGGGGGCCTGATTCAGGTAGAGGGACCATGTATGAGGGGGCTTCGAGGTTGTTGGTATATACATTACCCTTATGCCAACGTTCAATTTTGGGTCGTTCCTTGTTTTGGTTATAGTAATTTATAATTTTGTCCCAGATGTCATCAGGAACACGTCTCTGGATATAAATATGTTAAACCAAGTTTAATCACCAGAAAAAGATTTTTGCTCTGTACACTTATGGTCGAAATAGATATAAAAATTCATACAAAATATTGAACACTGATGAAATCTATTAGTAATTCAGGTTTACCTTAGAAAACCCCACTTCCGTGAACTTCGGTAACTTTTTGGGCTGCACATTATTATTTTTCAAGCGAAACTGATCGTGCTGCTTACGTTGAGCCAGCTCTTCTGCATCCACCACAACTTCATCAGGACGCTCTATGATTCCGCAGTCTTCGATATTGCAATGTCGATCTGACACAGTGAATAGCGCATCGGATCTGACTCTCATTCTCTGGAGCTCTGTCCCTTCTAATGTCCTAGCAATCAGCTCAGTGGCTCGATATGTTCGCATCCATTTCTCCTTACCAGGTTCCACCTAAGTGATAAAAAATTATAAAACTGAACGATAGTCGAATGGCTTCAAGAAAATATTTCCAAAACCACCTAGGAATTAAATTTCAATTTTAATATCGTTCAGTTTCATTAGCCATATTCGTAGGGATATTTATGGGGGGAAATTAAAATCTTGTAATAATTGTTTCCTGCTTATATTAGATTAAGTATCTATTGTTCTGCGTGATGTGTACATCTGCCAAAAAGTGCTGATAAAAAGGAGTACCATTTGGATAGTTTCATTCGAATTCATAGGTTGGCATATCAATATTAATGTGGGTCAAAAAATAGTCTTACCGATTTCAAATGTACTCGCTCAGGATCATCGCCCCATTTATAAAACACAGTGATGGGAAAAGGGTAGTCATTTACAGTGCCTACATGTGCTTCCTGAGTACGCATTACCCCGTGACTTATAGAATAACGTTTATTTGCGTCGAAAGGAATCCAGTAGAACTCTGGATCACTTATACGTGTTCGATGCTTGACGACTACTGCAGTCGGACAGGTAGTCGGCTCCGATCCGACTTCAAACTTACTTAGAAATTCCTGTAAAAAATATAGCAATTACATACATATCAAGTACTGGAGAAATTGCGTCATGTACTCAATTGACAGTATCAAAAATTATGCCATCTGCACCTTTGAAAAAGTGCAAAAAAAATTGAAAGAGGTAATACCGATTCAAGGGTAGTAATTTCACAAATGCCGAAAAATGGGTAATATTTCACTGATGTCACTGCTGAAAACATTTACTCTCAAAAATGGAAACAGAGGTTTATTTCTGTCAGGTAAAGGGTGTGGAGAGAAAGAGAGAGAGTACCGTGAGTTCTCATGCGGTCTCCCATCATAGTACTTAACCAGCTCGCTGTAGTTTCACTTCAGCAATTAGACGAAAGCATGGTACTGTATGCATGATACAACTGTCTCCGAAATATATTGAGAATTTAGAAATGAAGACTTTCAATGATATAATCAACTTTTTACAGGTGCATATCAACTTATACCTTTACTACATGAACGTTTTTCATCCACGAAATATTTCTAGTGTGCTGCAGCACGAATTAAAGTTAAGGTGATAACACGCCAAGTCATAGATGGCTACTACGCATATTAAAAATCTATTGAAATATTTATGTTTGACTGATATTATTGGATGCTGGAATCTGGCATCCATACTATGGAAGATGTAAGTCAACATGAAACAAAAGGAAGGGTAAGGGCGGGTTTAGCGTGATGTCTTACAAAAAACCAACAATGTAGAACCTCTTTGAATTACGTGCACCTGGCCCAAATTTAAAGAATATGTTTAAAGAGGTTATTAACTACGAGGAATTAGAAAAGTTACCTTAGTCGATTTGAATGGATAAGTCCAAATCAAATCACATGAGATCAAGTTCGAAGGGTTCTACAATACTATTTAATCATGATATGAAAGATTGAAATTTGACCGCAAGATGGAAGGAAGTGACTTGAAGGCAAGTGTCTCGAAAGTTATCATTAAATTTAAAAAGGTAGAGACTGAATTTAAGTGCAGCATCAGGCATAGCAAATCTTCTTAACTCACTTAAAATTGAATAAATAAAAAAGCTGTATTGCAAAAAGTCCAGCTTTATACTTTCATATGTAGCAAATGTATTTTGCGGTCCCGGGAGGATCATTATTTCCAAAGTTTACTGTGCACATTTTTCAGTTATTAATGCTGAGTTTCTTTTACGCCTTAGATAATCATAGGAGAACATAGTAGTAAAAAACATGTAAATTCTAGAGTTGATGTAAGAAAAATGAACCTGATCTACTCGTTTTAAGTCAGCTGAGACAAGGACCACATCCTCAGGCACCAATTGTCCATATATTTCTAAATTGTGTGCTTTAAAGTCTGGCTCACATGCCTCGCCATCGTGCACAAGCATGATCACCTCTCGTGCGAATCGCACTCCTGTTCCTGCATCGTCTATCTGCTCATAAAAAATTTTAAAATCTAATTACTTCGAATAGAGAGCGTTATTAAATATACAAAATATATTACTATCTATCTATGCAAGCCATGAACTCAATACGAAAGGGAATGAATGCTAGAAAAAAATTTTAAGCCGTCGCTACCCCGATTCATAGAGAGCAATCCATACATACAGTTCTTTACTCTTTTTCATATCATGGATTTGATCTGAAGAATGATGGCTAGAATCATAAAACTATTTATAACTCTGGTTGCCTTGAATAGAACATCTTTAAAGATATAACAAATTTCATTATAATTGTTTGTTCTAAGATCATGGCATCAATATGAAGTGACGAAGGCTAGAAATACTTGAACTCTGTCATATGTACCATTTGAATCAATAGGCAAATTACAAAGTTGAATAGATCAACTCGAAAATGTTGCGTGATTTCCAAATATTTGGCTTTTTCAGAATATTTTAGCTTTTCTGTTTTTAGAACATAATAATATAAAATTTTGGCATTGTGATTTTTTCTGCAAATCCAAGGGTATAAAAGCTACACATGTAACCATAAAAAAATCATTTGCAAGCGAAGATACCAATATTACAGTTATATTTCAACTTCAATCAAAATATGCTACGCAGGAACTATTAGTATCCTAACCTTTCAACAAAAATCAAAATTTATTTGAATAAACGAAGGAGAGAATCATAACAGCGAAAAAACAACGAAGAATAATATCTTTTATCTCTCTACGATGCCATGAATATTTTCTCATAAATTATTTCTCAAATTCATAGTTTTAACATTTTTATTTGTGTTGCAGCAGTAGTTCAACTGACATTTGGATATTGACATGATTGTCGCTCAATGGGCAAAAAAAACTATGCTACACAAGAATAAAAACCATTTCATAGATAATTACTTTATTTTATGAATTTTTGTAATCCAGTGTTTCATATGAAATGCAGATGGCCAAGAAGTAATTATAATCCTGCAATGTTAATTCTTAATAAGACTGTTGGGTCTACTTGAGGTAAAAAATAAATAGTGACGTGTCATTGATTTCGTCTCACCTGCCCAGCTACGTCAATAAGTCCTTGATAGCTATCCACAGTAGTTATCACTGCAGGCGGAAGTGACGCGAGGATAGCTCTTTCAATTATTATTTTCTCGCCTGGAGGGTTAATAACTTGGGAATCTTGTGGAAGTTGCATCGTGTAGATCCGATGCAAGACTATTCCAATTAAAGCAACACATATACCAAAGCTCCCAATAGCCTTCCCTGAATACATCCCTAGAAAGAATCTCTGGGTAATTTTCCCCTAGTAAAGACGAGCTTTAGAATTTTGTTGGGGATTTAATATTCGATGCAATCCTGGCACTATTTAAGTTGTAGCAGCACCTCTAACCCTTTCTCTCTATCTAATAATTTAGAAAATGTTGTTTTATTTTCAAGTAATACTAAGCTAGACTCCGTCTACGCTGTCTTTTCGGGTTTTGATAAAGTCCGTTTGAGGTAGTCGCTGAATCGTCTTGTTTCAATGTTTTAACGTATAATTAACGTTCGGGATTTTTTTTCATACGAATAGGGGCCGAATTTCATTTGCTGGAAACAATTTCCAAAAATTAGTAAATGCTTTGAATCTTATGACTGTTATAAAAAACCAGGAATACGACTAATTACTCGATTTTAACTAAGTTTTTGATTACAAAGGTTCAATTAGTGTTCATCCTGTCCACCACTTGCTGATATTTAAGTAGAATAACCATCCTATCCATAAGCTCAAACAGTATATGGGTCTATTCACCATGGAAGCAAAATAAAATTTAAAATTTAAGGCAGGAAGTTTTGACTCGTGTTCAAATAATTTTGACCATGCTCATAATTAAACTTGAAAAAACTGACTTGAACTTCTTTCATGAACAAATCCTACTTCACTTTAACACAGATTGAAGATGACTTCAACTTTACTCCCATATATTAGGAATTAACTCCCTTAGGGATTAATTCTATTTTGATAGCTGTAGTCAGCTTTCATTTATGATGTTCCAAGTAAACTGGTTGCACAGATGCCAGTAGGGTTATATATTCTGTTGTATTGATAGAGTTAGCTCACTTCTATCAACACAATTAGTGCATGATAAATATACACATTTCTGTCACAGTTTCTTGTGCTTTGTTGTATTTCATGTTTCTAACACCATATCCTTCAAGTTTGTTATACATATACCATTTGATATGTGAAATATTTTTTTTACTCTCCATGATTTCAGTTTGTAATTTGATTGCATGGTCAGAACTCTTACAATTTCTCTATGAGATTTACAATTAAAGCTATTATTTGATTTATTGGCATCAAAAATACGGAGAAATTAGCTATTCTTGAACTGTTCCACAGTGTCAGGAACGTGTTGTTGAACGGACGACTAAGAAAAGGGGTTAAACAAACAAGACAAGATTATTACCCAAACGAGGACAAAATTCTGAGTTACCTGGATAAACTACAGCAGGAAACAAAAAGAAATCAACAGGAAACACGTATTATTATGTTGTTGTTTCCGCAACTGAAGCGGAAACAACATAATGCAAATAAACTACACAAATTAAGTCGAATTATACATGGAACCAGACTACTACTATTACTACTCTCAATGAAGTACTTATTATGAATATTACTACAAAATATACAATGCACTTATCCTAGTATTAGAGCATCTTGAACCATTGCTTGATTCCAACCCGTGCAACTATAACCGCTTAAGTCCTAACACACAGGAAAAGCTAGTACAAGAATGATGACCACTTTTTGTCAAGGCCTAGTTGTCTTTTAAGCTCCAATTGTATAAAATTATAGTGCAAGTTAGGTGTGCTAAACATAAATGGTAATCCTTTCTTCTTTTTCTGGTAATTAAAATCCATAAATGTTATTATTCTTTTTGGATCGGTTTACCAATGTTACGGCACTCTGAACCTATTTTATTGCAGTCTCCCTTATGGCTTTTTGTTAAAACTGTTAGAAACATGAAATACAACAAAGCACAAGAAACTGTGACAGAAATGTGTATATTTATCATGCACTAATTGTGTTGATAGAAGTGAGCTAACTTCATCAACTCAACAATATATGCAACCCTACTAGAATCTGTGCAGCCAATTTACTTGGAATGTCATAAATGAAAGCTGACCGCAGCTATCAAAATAGAATTAATCCCTAAGGGAGTTAGTTCCTAACAAGCTCTTGCAAATTTTCATGCATGATTTGTCTTCTCCACAGATACAAATGATATTTGAAAATTATTCGTTTCATGCAAAGCAGTACGTGTTAGGAATCCCTGAATTAGTATCTACGCGTGTAGTCAATAATTAAGGACAACAAGAAACCCAAAGTAACATACATGATCAATAATATATTAATCCCTTTTAATGTATTGCCAAAAATGAATCTTGTCAACACAATACTACTTGACAGAACGTACTTAAGAGGACACATAAGAGAATGTACTTTAGAAGAATACACATACAAAACAATGAAAATCATAGTTCCATAGCAGATGGCAGTGAAACAGGTCAAATCCTGTGCTAGACTTAGCAAATATTTTAAGATTCAAAGATCTAGTTATAGACAAGAGAGGGTTATGAAAAGACAGGGCCAAGACTGGACAGAACTATGATATATAGTATATTTGTAAGACTTAAGTGCAAGACTGCTAAGGCTACTTGTGTGATCAGAAGTGAATCTTCTCATCAATGTATTTTATAGTTAAAACTGAATGATGACTTGCCGTAATTATTGTTGGTTCAATGATGACTTGCCACATTTTAAATTGTCATATTTAACCAATTTTAGCCTTATTTGGATGCAGCAATCCTAACACATATTTAACCAATTTTAGCCTCATTTGGATGTAGCAATCCTAACATCCTGACAGTAAGCTACTGGTCTATGTGTACAGACTAAGACAAGACTGATTTAGTAATGCCATGAATGCCAAATTTTTTATCACTAACAGCTAGCATGATTATGATACCTTTTCTTCAAGCTCAATTTGCATTCTATTAGTTAAAAGCTAAAAGCAATGCTGACTGTATTAGTCATACTCAATGCAGTGAAATAGTTGTAGAAATAGTAATAATTTCTGGCCAAAAGATATGTTATCTCCCAGTACACTGAGTTAATATGGTTTCTAGTATATTGCTTAGCCATTTTTCACATGCAACTAGTTGTGTTCTTTTTATCTTATGTAAATTAAAGTTACTGTTTGGAATGTAATACGCAACATAAATACAAGAAATCTGTGACAGAATATGTATACTATTACATCCTAAATTGTGTTGATAGAAGTAAGATAACTTTGTCAAAACAAAATATCATTTACTGAAACTTGTTCTCATAATCAGAACTGAAACTTGTTTTCACAGACTAAACTGAAACTTCAACATGGTATCAGAAGAAATGTACCGCAGCTACATAATAGAATTAACTCCCTTAGGTGTTAATTCCTGACAGTTACATAGTATCCACGCCCTCAATTCTATTTATTTATGCCAAGTGATACTAATCGTTGTAATTCAAAAGTATTTGATGTGCTTATTCCATATAAAGTGCTACACTATGTATATACAAGATAATACATAATTTTAGGTTGCAATGCACAAAATTCAGTCAGCACTTCATAACAGCCAATATAACTTGATCATTATTGTCATTATTTAGAACACTAGTTGTGTTAGGAATCAATATATTAAAGACTATGCATATGATCAATAATAGACATCACCAGAAACCCAAAAAAGACACACAGCCAATAATGTATTAATCCCTATTCATGTGTTGCCAAGAATGAATCTTGTCAACACAACACTACATAAGAGTACACGCATATGAGAACACACTAATGAGAACACTCTTTAAGTGAACGTACTTTACAAGAATACACATATAAGACGAATGAAGTCCATAGAGTCACAGTTCGATAACAGATCACGGCAAAACAGATCAGATCCTGACAAATTGCTATATTTTGAGTGCAATGATTTTGATGTACTAGAAATAGATTTATGCTACATACTTAGTTGGCAGTGTCAACTAAACTATCAAAAGTTCTGTGTTTGATTAAAATACTATCTAGAATGCCTTTGATAAAATTTATTTACTTAAAGCTAATGCACAGTATGTTGTGTAACTTTAACCATTATTTCTTATACTCTGTATATCTTATGATACACACAAAGTACTTTGAGCACCATGCAATTCAGTTAAGATATACACTCTGTGCTAGTAATAATAATAATTGTAGTAACTTTTTAATCCCTGCATGTAGTGATTATTTATAGAGCAATGTTAACTCAAAGAAGGTAACTCAAAATAAATTTTATTTTATTTATTAGTGTATCTAACTTTGATAACACATTAAATTTGTCAGTTAAAGTTTTAGAAATGATTGATTCAACATCATATTTATACTATATCGGAATCAGCTGTTTATCAAAAAAATGTAGCATTCACTTTTTAGGCAATTTTTTTGTCAATTTAACTTTATCCTGCTTAATTACTTAATATTTAAAAGCTACATTTACACTCATCTACAAAATCATAGAGTTATTGACTTTGTGCCACAGTCAATTGTTATTTAATCTTCATATTTTATGCATAAGGAAGATTAAATGTATTTTTAAGAAGTTTTAACGTTTTTATAAAAAACCTCTTGTTTGAGTTCATCAAAACTAAAATTGTTAGTTTTTTTTAAGGTTATTGCACTTAACTAGAGAGTCTTGGCACATAACTTTTTAGTTTTTATTGAATATACTTTTTAAAATCTCATGATAAATTCATGATTTGTATGATTTAATGCTTTTTAAGAGAATATTTGGTTTATTTTAAGGCTAAAAAAGTGAATATTATTATAAGATGCATTTCAATTTGTTGATCATGGTTACCATTTAGCCACAATATTGTATTATTACACTCAAAAGTGTTAAGAACGAAATTCAGTCTGTTTGACTTAAGCTGAGCAGTAAATTTTTTTAAAGACAATGTTGCCATTTTGATAAAAACCCAAGTATTGTAACAATGTCAGCATTTCAATATGACTTGTGATATGCATGAACATGATTAGTTGATTTTGGAATTATTTTCTGGCATTTGCACTTTAATGCATGGTTCATCTATATATATATATATATATACTGGAAACTTTACAATATTAAAGTCAAACATGTTAAATCAAGGGTGCATGAGGCTTCAGTGACCTTAGAATGATGAAAAACAGTTTCAATCCTTCCTCAAATTATTAAACCTACCAGTTGAAGTAGCTTATAATATTACAGTAAATTCCTCACAACATCATGTAGATCAGTGTAAAAGTTCATTGACTAGAATTTATAGAAAATTGAAAATTTTTATTTCCAAATCAAAGCTACAAATAGATTAATGCAGCAGTATCGCAAAGAAAGTAAAAATTTTTGTTTTTGATTACACCCTTCTAGCATGAATGAAATGTTGCAGCAAATAGGAATTGAGAATCGCCGTCAAATCCAATACAACTCAGAACAAAAACTCCTATAACTTGAACCTTACAGCGTTCTAACATAAAGATAGCTTACGTGCCTTCATAATTGTTCTTTTTCTTACTTGAATGTTTTCAAGACATATAGCTCGATTCTCTTGATCCGCTTCCTTGCAACTAACTCTAATCTCTCTTTTGGCAGTTTAAAAATGATTTTTTTAAATACTTACAAATTTTTTTACGAATGCGAAGTTATTGGCTCCATTAGAACATCGGACGAACTATGCAATGCGAACAAGAGATCATAGATTAATTTGTTATATTATGCTCCTCACCCGGGTAATGATCTTATGTGAAGGATACTTGCATTCTCGGAGTGCATTCACATGCAATAGTTTCGTAAGAAATGCTAGTCGATCCTTAGCACCTCAGATATGTTGTACAAGAAAGGTAAAGAAGGGTATTTTTTCCTCTGCTCGACACTATTCTGCCAAGGATACTATTGACGAATATGAAAAAATTGTGAAAATGCTGGAAGACTATGATAGAGCCTACTACCAATTTGACTCACCCAAAGTAAGTGATGCAGAATATGATTGCCTTCGGTTGCGGCTGGCTAACTTGAAAAATAAAAATCCCAATCTATTTTCAAGCGACACATCCTTAAGCCGAGTTGGTGCATCGTTGGAATGGAAGACTTTACAGCCTATTAAACACTTGCGTCCATGCTTATCGTTGGAAAATGCATTCACCTCTGAAGATGTGCTTAACTTTCTACGTCGAATTGAAAAGGAAGCATTTGGTGCATCGCTATCGCGAGGTGAGGAACACGATGAGCTGAGTTTTGTAGCAGAACCAAAAATAGATGGTCTGAGCTGTTTGCTTCTATACAGAAACGGAAAGCTCGAACGAGCTGCCACACGTGGCGATGGTATTGTTGGAGAAGATGTCACCGCATCAATATTCTCTTTGAATGGATTACCCCACATAATCAAATCAGCTGCGCCATTGCTTGAGGTACGGGGAGAAGTTTACATATCGACCAAACAATTTTCAGCATTGAACGAAGAGCGCTTAAAGGCAGGTGATATTCCATTTGTATCTCCACGCAACGCTGCTGCAGGTACTGTACGATCTCTAGACCAAAGAACTGTCGCATCACGAGGTTTGGCATTTTTCGCCTATGATATCGCTTTGCCTGATGCTGAAAAAAATGCGACCCTCGACATTATTAACATATTTTCGCAAGTGCAATTACTCGAGCAGCTGCATCAATGGGGATTTGAAGTGTCTGCCCACAATACATATATTTCGAGCTCCGAAACTGCCTCATTAGCTGAAAAACTATTTGAATATCATGCTCATTTGGAAAGAGAACGAGAAAATATACCATTTGAAATTGATGGCGCAGTTTATAAAGTTGACAACTTACTTCTTAGAAATTCATTAGGAACAAGCTCCAGAGCCCCCCGCTGGGCTATAGCACATAAATTTGGGGCGCAGGAAGGGATAACAACCTTAAATGGAATTACTTTCCAGGTAGTCTGTAATATTGAATTTCTGCTAATCATCAATATTTTTCCTTCCTATATTCATTCGTGACTTCGAATTTGTTACAAATAATACATCCTCATTTAGTTAAATATGCTGAAATTTATAGCTTGGTTGTTTCTTTGTAATATTGAAACTTGATTTTCCATGAAGGGTAAAATAAAGTCAAAAGAGAAAAAGTCAAATTGTTGTGTCATTTGCAGCAAGCCAATAGAATAATTTAACCTAAGGAACTTAACAATTTATGGCATACTTAAAATATTTTGTAAGTTAATTAATAAATATTTTAATTGAAATTGACTTTTATGAAATCTTGCATAACTAATATATGAATTTTTTGTCAAGAATCTCGTTAATGTAAAAAATTTACACCAGATTAAAATTATTTAAATATTTAAAGAATTATTCAACTGTTACATTGAAGATTATTATTTTCTATCGCTAGGTTGGGCGCACTGGAATATTAACTCCAGTTGCCTTACTGGACCCCCTAATACTCGGAGGTGTCACAATATCGCGTGCCACTTTATTCAACGCAGATGAGCTAGATCAACTTCAACTGCGTCCTGGTGACCGAGTCCTTATTCGACGAGCTGGTGATGTCATACCCACAATAATCTCAAAGGTTGGTTCGATCGCAAGCGAAGGGGTACCAGTGCTTAGGATGCCTTCGGAGTGCCCCTCCTGTGGGGGTAAAGTAGTACGGAAGGACAGTTATTCAGGCACATTTTGCCCCTCTGGTGCCAAATGTGAGGGTCAGGTATCTCATACAAATAAGAATTTTCATCAACCACATGTACAGTAAAGCTGGGGGTAATGAATCTGTCGGGGCCACTAAACCAATTCGTGATATCCGAAATTCATTATATCTCAAAATTTGAAGCTGAACTTGACACAATATGACTTCTCAATTTGTTCAAATCAAATTTTCTATATCCGACATTTACTCTATAAGATAATGCATAAAAGTTACAGCTAAAAATCAATTCTTCCATCGTAGGACATTGCAATCTTTGCTAGTGACTTTAATAAGTAGGATAATATCTATTCTGTAAAAAAATTATGAAAAAAAGCAATTTCACTCTGGGTATGTAGAAAAATAGCTGAAAGACTGTACGTAATTGTAATGCAAAAATCTTGCTTGGAGATTTTTGCGCTATTCATTTATTTTTTTTCGTTTTATTATTCTTGTTTAATTCCAATTGGAAAAATGTACCATCATTCAATGCATCACAATTGTGCTATATTTACATCTACAGTTGAAAGTATAGAAATTAATGCAATGCACTACTTTAATAACAAAGGGTTGAAAAAGGCAAAAAATGCCCTTAAATACTAAAAAACACTAAATTTTCTAGTGCTTTTTTAAGGTTAAACGGCATATTTTAAGCTCTAACCACTTTCAACAATTCATTAAAACTGTTATCGTTTTAATTTATATAAAATGTACGTTATTAGATACTTTATGATTGACTATTTCAAAATATATTCGTTTACTGTATTGATTAATCAATTTTTTTTATCAATTTATGCTTGAAATTCTTTAATAATTTTTCGATCAATTTTTCTTGTCTTGTTAGGTTCTTAGCCGAATATGCCATTTTACCTCAAAAGAAGCAATGAATATTCGAGGATTGGGGCAAGCAAGCCTAAATTCCTTAATTAAAAATGGTATTATTCGTACCCCGCTGGATCTGTACAACTTGACAGGCAATGATGAGGGGGGGCTTACAAAAAGCGAATCAGGTGAATATATACAAACATGCTGATAAAATTTATGGACTTTTGGCACAAAATATTCAATATATGCATTAAGCCAGCTAAAATCAACTAAAATCTTCTCAAATTTTTTGCTTATGAGCTTTCATTTTGTACACTTTATATGGGCGGGAGCGATCTTTTAGTGGCGGCTTGATGAGTATTCTTTAAGTTTGCAATTAACTAAACTGTAGTCGAGTTAAAATTACTCTATTCAATCCAAGTACATAATTCTTTTCTCAATTTTTTCAACATAGATATAGCAGTTTTGATGGCCAGTTTCAATTTGTTTGTGAGATTTTTGTATAATGAGACGTTTGCTTTTTTGGTATCAATTAAGATCCTTGCAATGAAAGCTTCTATAGCATATGGTGTAGTGTTAAAATTTATAGGACTTTGAAATGCAGCTGCTCTTCATAGTACTCGTTTAATTGGTTTAACTCTACTTTGTTCGATTTAAAGCAGTTTGTGTCAGATATTCATAAACGTTTAAATTATGAGATGTTCTTTGTCAGGAGAAAGACAGAGCACACTTGAGAAAATTTGTGACCTACCAGGATGGGGCCCAAAAAAGTTGAAACTGTTGATTGATTCTATCGATAAATCACGAACTGTTTCTCTGAATCGGTTCATATATGCTCTTGGCATTCCGCAGGTAATCATTAGATATGGACTCAAAAGTTGAATTTGTAAAATAGGCCACGAAGCAAAAAAAATTGACAAGAAGAATAATAATTAAAAAGAAGTGTTGAATGGACCAAAAGCCAATTTTCATATTTGCACCATTGTGGGGCGATTAAATATTTTGCACTACCAATAGAAGGGTCAATATTCTTCTTTTTCAATTGACAGCAAGAACCTTGCTGGGACATTATTCTTATTTTAAAGTTAAATACTGATTCTTTCAATGGTGAGGAAGATTCTTAATCAGCCCAGAGTGTTGCACCTAGAGACTTTGCTAAAATATATCTTTGGAACTTTTGAATTCATAATGTCTTTTTTAAGTCAAATATCCGAAATGTTAAAATGGTTTGGAATACATAAGTGGCCCATTCTTTTTTCACTAGATTTTTATGCAGCAATGTGGTGGGTGTTCCACTATACTGAATAAAACACCTATTTAATACCTTAATTCTAGGAAATGTTCAGTTTCGTATTTCGATTTCGGTAATGGCTTGTCAAATGTAGCTAGTGGAGCTTCTAATTGCATTGTTTATGCACGAAAGGGAAAATTGCTCTTAAATCTAATGACAGTACGTAAAAACTGCTGTTGACAAGAGTTCTACTTGTCTACCTTTACCCCGGAATTCTGTCCCAAACGAAAGGTCAATGCCATGTAATAATACACGAAAAATTATTCTTTTAAAATAAATGATGGCAAAATGTTTGGGTCCATATTCCGGGATCAAGGTAGATAAGCTCAAGAGTTCGCTATAAATATCATCATGTTTCTTTTCTTTTGTTTGGGAACACTTCAATAGTATAGATTTGAAAAATGATTATAAATCATGCACAAGGGTAAGTATGCTTGGTAGTTGAAGTATTCTCGTATTCTTATTAATACGGTTATTTGTACAATGACCTAAAGTGATTCTGAAGATCACATAAAATCTTATTTAGTCGGTTAAGGTCTATTTCAGGTAGTGACTTACTGGAAGATGTCTGCTATAAATCCCATCCATTGGCCAATTAGCATCACATACTATATGGTACTCTGATTGGGTAGAAAATATTCTAGAAGATGCAGTTTTCAGAGACAGTAAAGTTGAAGTAGATTGAATTTCTTCAATCTACTACATCTTGTAACATTAGTACATTTTGATTTATCCGGCATACAGTTCTCTATACGAATCACCAGCAGTTCATTTTGTACTGTGGATATGTCATATTACATGTGTAAGAACAATAGTATTAATAATACTATTTGATGTATTGGAGTCTCTAGGTAGTCTTAATATCATTTAACTTATATACATATATATTGCTGCACGTAAATTTTGCCATCTGAGCTCCTTTTTGCAGCGTTTTTAAAGAGTTTATTTTGTATAGGTAGGAGCTCAAACAGCTAAGCAGCTGTCAGATTTCTACCATGGAGACTTTAAGCTCTTTTGGAATGAAATTTGTGAAGGAAATCATAATGATGAAACTCGCAAAACGTTCATTACTTCTGTTGCTGAAACACGCAAGTTAGGTCGCGTTATGGCAGAATCGTTAGTGAATTTTACAAAAATTTCGGAAAACAAAAAATTCATCGAAGAACTTTCTAAGAAATTGATTTTTGTGTCCCCAGTACATCAAAAGCAGCCTAAAGGTATATCTCCAATATCTGAAAATCTGGATTTGAAAGATAAACGAATCACATTTACGGGTACTCTTGAATCAATGACCCGTATGCAGGCAAAAAACCTCGCAACTGACCTTGGCGCCGTACCAACAAGCACGCTTTCGAAAACAAATGATTTTATAGTTTTAGGAAAAAATCCAGCAATTTCAAAACTTCAACGTGCCCAAGAACTAGGGATTAAGGTTATTCTCGAGTCTGAATGGCTTTTGCTTTGTAATAAATTTTGAATTTTCTCTTCTTTTAATCTTAACTTTTGCTAGTGTCTTTCATTGCTTATCATGTACGTCTATAATGCGTGCGCTGGATCTCAAATTTTTGAAGTTCCTTCTTGTTTTTTCATTTTAATTTGTGCTATCGTTCCTTAATTTGTATGGAAATAATGCATTTTGCGGATTTTTCTGATAAATAGTTTCAAGTACTAAACATAGCCTTCACATATAGAAATGGACAATAAAACATACAGACTTTAAAACTTGTAATGGACCAAGCTTGAGCAAAAGAAATATCAACAAGAAAATGCCCAAAATGTTGTGCAAGCCACACATATATATAGAAATGAATGTGAATAAGTCAAAAGCAATATCTATTGTGCTTTAATTGTCATTTTTGCTCGAAATATTGCATTACAGAAATTCCGGTTGAGCTACTTTTGGGGGTCAATCTTTACCAATATTAGTTCATAGGGTGTAAGCAATAATCATCAAAGCTCTAAACTTTTTGAGATTTTTATGATTATCAGAAAGAAAAAATGATGTCCAAACTTTAAGTTTATAGGTAAATTGATTGTAACCGTATTTAAAGAAGCGAGGGATATGCTCTACCTTTTTCTACGAATGAAAGTCATTAAAGCAGATAATTTCTGCACTTGGCATTCTAATAGAAATAAATCATAGTTATATGAAGTTCCAGCACAACCTTTTTACAATCATTATTAGAAACAGCAAAATTTCAAGAACAAATTATATAAATTTTATTTTTCCTTTAATTTTGCGAACAGAAATATCAAATTGGACTTTATCGAGTACTTGCACAATTTTTGAGATTTTCAAATTGAATCTTAAATCGGTCACGTTATTCCGATAAATTTAAAAAAAAGTTGCGGGAAGATTTTTTTCTTCAAAATAAAACTTGAAGATATCGGTCAAATTAGCGTGACGAAATGCCAGAACTAACCCCAGAAGATTCTTCTATATCTGATTGGCTACTCTCATAAGTTGTGCTTGTATTCAGGAAAATCTCATCCCTTTCGGATAAGTTTGAAGGATGGCTGATCATCTGTAAGGCATGTTGATGAAGCAACATGAGTTGTTCACGCGGTGAGGGAGTTTCAAACTGATTTTGCAGCATATCATGCCGACTGTTTTGACGATTCAATGTCAATGGTTTCTCAAGAGGAGTTGGAACTGGTACTATTAACTTGCTGCGTGCTTCTGAAGGAAAGCTGGATTTGTTTGGAACTACAGGGAGACTTGACCGATAATTGTTCACCGTAGTTATCAACTCTTGATTTTTTTCTCGTTCCAACGAAATTGAAAATTCATCAAGAAGGAAATCTACCTCAATCGAGGTTACTTCGGTCGAAATCTCTGTATCGCTTTGTATTTCTTGGTCCTTACTCGATGGCTTTCCAGGGTAAATGCCGAGAGTTGTTGCGTGGCATATGGCTTCCTTCTTTCTTTCCAGAAATTCAATCCTATCTTGTACAACTTTAAAAATATTTGGATCCTGGAGATTAAGAGGAGTGTTTTGACGCCAATTCAGCAAGCACGAGTTCATTTGATCAATCATTCGATCAATGCTCGCGACTTTTCGATGTGGCCATCGACGAATTCCAAATCGACGACATGCTTTCTTCAGCATCGTGACACTAAGTCCTAGTTCACGTGAAGCATCGACCAGGGATTTTGAATAATTTCTTTCGATATCTTCTATCGTAAGCGCACTTGAACGATATCGCCGTTTACTAGGTGATACTTCACCAGAAATCTCATGCGAATATGTCGATAATTTTTTCTTATCACTGCCCGACCACAATGCGTCACTATTTTGAAAGCTAATAGGTGTAGTTTTCTTGTTGAATGGGTTCCCATCCATTGGGGCTGCATCTTCAGAATACATATTTTCTGAGGACGCGAGGAATGGTCCACTCTCACTAAAATTTTCGTTCAAATACAATTCATCAACATCCCAGTTCGGAAAACCATCAAGTAGCGCTTCCATTAGAAGTTCAGAGCTCTTCTGCAGACTTTCACTCTCATTGGAATAGACGACATCGACGGCAGGACCCGATGTGTTCGCATTAAATGCGCATGCAGGGTCAAAAAATACTACATCATTCGTAAGCGGCATTGCACTGTCGAGAGTACGTCGAAGAAAATCATGTCGTGCACCTCGAACATCTTCCACAGTATCTGAATCGACAAAAGTTTCATTGCCTTGACTATCTTGATAAGAGAAAGACAAAAGATCAGGATCATTGTGCGACGTCATGTTGCACCACACGTGCGAATTCTGCTTGAAACAAGTATCGAAAACAGCATTAGCGCAAAATAGCATCATAATGCCGCAGAGTTAAGTGAGTATACCTGATAGCGCAAAATCTCACTTGTGTTTTTTCTAATAGAATTGTGTGTTCGTAGATATGTTGTCATGTTCAGAATATATCGGTGAAAATTTTACGTTGGAACCAGAGGAAAGATATATCAAATTCAACTTCCCGTTAATATTTTCTTTTCCCTTAAAATACTTCTCTTTCATGTACAATGGCAAAAAATATTTTTTTTTGTTATTTTTTCTCGGAATTCGTGGAAAACTAGTGGGGCAATCGGAATGCGTCCTTATATCGGTTGCCGGAATTATCAATTGTTGCTGCAAACGTTACTGCACACTTACTGGAGATGCATCAGCTATTTATATTTGAGTAGCTAATTAAAGGGGGGATTACCTCATTATTTTTTATCCAGGCTGCCAGCCAGTCATTCAATTCTTCTAAAACGTAATGCTTCTTTTACATCTGCATCTGCGCAAATTCCATGAATCAGATTTTGAAACAGATAATTGCATCAAACGCATCTGCTCTTAGAAATCCAAGGATTTGAAGCGTGTTTTTTCAATTGAGCCAGAATTAACATGTAACCCATGAAGTAGCAGGACCTAAACCCGATTCAGGGCAAAGGCAATTTATTCAGACTATTGAGTCAGCTGAGAGATGCTTAATGTGCAAATATAAATTGTATAAGAGCAACATAAATTATTTAAAATATTTTTTAATGACTGCGCACGAAAATCCTTCGTTGCCTTTTCTGTTTAATTTATAAAATATAGTCAATGGGCGTGTACCTCATTTTTCTAATGATGGAGTTTATAGCTGGAAGAAGCTACAATAAACATGAATACCTCTTTCAAGAGCATACTGGAGACGTAATAAAAAGAATATGACGATTGGCGAATAGCTTTCTGCATTAACTCCGCACAAAAACTGAATATTGTAAAGTCGTTTTGTACCACAAACGGTTTTAAAACTTGAAATTTTTCAAATTCATTTTTAAGGTAACTAAATATATAATTCTGAGCATCTGTTGATTACCTTGTATAATACATATGATAGAGTATAAAGTCAGTGCAAGCTGGCTCTCCTCTACCCAAAAAAACTTCGGGCCTTGCCACATTATGAGTTGCTACAATACTAAGTTTAATACTATTGCTAACTATATATAAGTTCTAGTTAACATGTGGCATGAATACTACAAACAGGCTTTTATTTGGAGCAAAATGAGAGCTAAGAAAATAGCAAACCATAAAAATTTGATTTAGAAGAAGTTTATACAATCTGGCTTTAATTTAGAAAATAGAAAACTAGAAAAAAAAATATATATATATATATATATCTAGTTACACGGGTTACTGTATTTTGTTTAAATAAAGTCTGAAATGGATGACACAGCAGGAACAAAGTTGTCTTAAGCTGCACTTGTTTTTAATCTCCATTTGCTACATGCTTTATCAATCTTTTTTTCTTTAGCAAAGAGTATCTATGGTGCGCAATTCCTTCAAAAGTTTTTTTTGTAATATTTAGTTTATTTATCATTGGTATTCAACAGTATGTAATAATTCTTAAAATATACCAAAGCTTCAACATAATACTATTTTTCACAAAAATCCAGCTTAGTAATAATTATTTACAAAGAATATTTAGTTTAGTGTATTTTTGTCAAATTACAACAATTTTTAACTTCTGAAGAATAAATGTTTAAAAATGCTGGCACAATATTACTTATTATTAAAATAATTAGGAATGATTAAATTTATTTTATCTGAACGGCTTCAAAATAGTTTTCAAGCCAATAAGAGTAGGTGCACGTGGAAATATCATCTAGATGTTTCTTACATTATTTAGAGGGGAAATCTCTGAATACCATTTTATTTGCTGTAATAAAAATTATATTTTGGTAAAAAATCATCACAATTCTATTGATACAAATTGATGACACACTATTCAAACCAGAATGTAATCTGAGTAAAGTATACAAGCACACATGTATTTTCCAACATGTTAACCATGTAAAGATATATGCACTTAAGAGCATGTCTTTAATAATCATTGAATTTTAATGAAAAGTTTGATTTTTGTAAGACTGGTTATGCATTGTATCATAAGCATTTTGTTTAAATTTAACAATTTTTTCTTAATGATGTATTATGATAATAAGGAATTATATGATAATTCAAGTATTGGTCAGGCTTTTGCTATTCGAATTTTTGATGAAAAGAGTCTGAGATGAAATGAATCCCTTCAAAACATGATCACAGAATCAATGAAAATATTATAAGTTGTGCTATACTATAGTATGTTAAAAGGCATTTTAATGGCAGAAGACCACAATGCATAAAATTGGTAGTATAACTTGACTTTTCTATGGAGTAGAACTAAATTAAGTCCAGTGTACTGCAATAGGATAAAATTAAACACCTTTGTTGTATGGGTTGGGCAAATTTTGTGATGCACGACTAAAATTTATTACATTAAAAATTTGCACCTTCAATTGATACAATGAAACATTTTGTGAAGTAATTTACATTACCAGTAACTTTTCAGCATCTTTCAACAGAAATGTGTCAGTGAACAAGACTCGGTAGCAGTAACATCAAAGTTATACATATCTAAAATATATCTCCAGCAACAGTAGTTACTTTGCTAACAATAAAGTTGTTCTAATAACTGACAATTTATATGCCAAGGAACTGTTATGCTGCAGTAAAAGTCATTATGTAACTTGTCCAGTGACAGTAGTTTCACCAAATAAAGACCATAAAATAAAAAAAGTAGCTGATTTGATGTGTTACATTCTTTCTAGACACTTTTTCAAGATAATAGAATAGTATTTATCATTTTTTACCAAAAATAGAAGGCTTTTTAGAATGTACCAATGCCATGTCCAGCAGTGTCTAGTATCATGTAGCACTGTCCATTTAATGTCAAAAGCAACATTGAAGCTGCAATAAACACAGCCTGGTAACACTGCAGTATTAACTGTAACATCAATACTATACCCATCCTGTAACTCTCAAACAATAGTATGCTGTCATGATTATGAACATTTTATAACATCTCCAATAACTGCAATCTCACATTGGAAATAATTCAGTAACATTATTCTGTTGCTGTTATCCAGTGGCTGTAATATTGCAGCGAAAATCGTCCAGTCATGTTGATGTACAGTTACAGCATGTCATTAACCTGTAAAAGGCGGTGTAAACTGTTCAATTTCATAAATTTTCCACTGCTTAATTTCGTTGTATTCCTTTGTTCTTCAGCTAGATTCGGTCTTGTGCGGATCGGAACCATAGTCCTTTTACTGGTTTATGGGGTTGGGCTTTGTATCTGATGACATATTGAGTTTCAATAAAGTTGAAATTAGTCGAGTTAAATTATTCGAAAAAAAATGATTTAAAATACAGTTACATTCAGTTTAAAATGAATCTCCGCTGTCAAAAAGTGCGGAAACTTGTTAAAATTGCTGCAAAAAGCTAGCAAATCAGTATCAGCATACATTTATACAGCATTAGCCACCGAAGCATTCAAATGCTATGAATGAGAATATGCAATGGTGATATTGAAATCTCCCAAGCCTAGGTGCAAATAATTTAATTTAAATATTTTTTCCATATTTTCCTAAAAATTATTATTTCGGGTTAGTGTACAAAAAATAATTCCAAAATTAAAATCATTTTTTGTTTGAAAAGATTGAACAAAATTAGTAGCTACTAAGTTGAGGTTTGGCGTAAAATTCACATTGCGATAACCATTTAGCTAATAATTTAAACAAAACTAGTCCTTCTTCGATCTCTGTTCGAAGCTTAGTGGAGATATTTTTTTCGGCTCATGTTCAAGAAAGAAGCATATCTGCAGTACTGTGCAATTGATATTTTGTGTCAATTCAGTTGATTCACTCCGCGATTAAAATATTTTTTTTTAATTTAGCGTGAAACTGAAGCTTCAAATTTTATTTCTGTCTACTCTGTAATAAAAATTTGGCCATAGATAAAACCTTTTTTCAAAAGTTTGTCATTAGTTTCTCATATTGTATTGTGCCTAAGAGACTTTACAATAATCTGAAACTCCTCCTATTGATTTTCGTTGAAAATAAATCGAAACACCATTAATTCGATTTAGACAGCACCAACATACTTTTTTTGGCTTCAGCTACTGGAAGCACACAACAAAAACCATATTTTATTGTCTAATGAATTTGAATTTTTGGGACAATTTTGAACAAGCCATAGTTGGTAATACGGTTTAACGTCTAGGTGAAGGCTCAAAAATTAATCTAAGCTCTTCTAGATTGATGCCGAATTTAGTCACGATTAAGAAGTTAAATTAAATATGCGTTTATTTATTGCAAAATAATAGTTTATTTCTTTTTCCATAGCTTTGACCTTTCGTTTCAGATATATTTGTGGGGACAATGCTGAGATTTTGAAATAATCGTTATCAAATTGGAAATGAACGTATACAATATTGAATGGTATAAGCAAACGTTGAAATTCAATATATTATTTTCAAAATACGTTCTCAGTACAGTTATTTTCCATTTGAAGCTAGCGTGCAGCCACGTAATAAAATGTAAAGTGCGGAGAGATACGTTAACATTACCGCAGGCTATTTTCCAGGCCGATTGAGCATACTTAGAGCTTGCTGATGGAGATGAATGAGCTGCTCTCTCAGTGAGGTCACATCGAATTGGTTCTGCAGTGCATACTTTTGATTTCTCTGATGGTCTTTTCTTGATGAGGTATCGGAAGAAAATGAATCAACTGAAATTACTTTGCTTTGCTTTGAACGAACAGTGTAAGACATGTTCGAAACTAGTTCTTCGTTTGTTTTTTGTGCCATCAATATAGAGAAGTCAATCAAATTAGAATCTAGTTCATCTTCAGTATTTTGAAGCAAATTAAGTTTGATATCTTTCTCTAACCTCACTTTTTTGTTCTTGTTATCCAGTCTTCCCGAGATATACCCTAGACTTGTTGTACGATAAACATCTTTTTTTTCTTCTTCCAGAATTGTGATTCGATCTTGCAATGCCTTTGAAATCATAATATCCTGGTCTTCTACAGATGACTTTTGTCTCAGGTTAGACAAAGAGGCTATAATTTGATCCAACATTCGGTCAATGCTGGCAATCTTTCGATGCGGCCAGCGGTGGATTCCATATCGGCGGCAGACCTTCTTAAGCACGGTTATGCTAATCCCAAGGTCACGTGATGCATCTACAAGTGATTTTGAATAAGTCTTTTCGATATCATCTAAACTCAAAGAAATTGATCTAAAACATCTCTTATTTCGTGAAATGTCGTCAGGTATTAGCGGTAAGTCGTTTGCACCTAAGCTTGGCGAAAAGTCGAAGTCCTCATTGAAATCATGTTTATCTAGTAACTGTGTACTGTTGGTACCGACAGCTTCCCAGTTATTCCCATCTTCCATTGTACAATTCAAAAAAGTACTCATTGGATGTTGCAAAAAGTTTGACGAACCATTACTCATGCACTCGTCAGAATAGATATCGCATATTTCCCAATCAAAATTTATAGCGTCGAGAGCATCATTTTCTTGAACGACATTCAGTACGTTGTCAAGGAAATAGAAAGGGTCCTCGCGCGATGCCATTTCAGCACGCAAGCCAATTCAACGTTGAGTTTTTGATTCAATGTTTATAAGTAATGATTTCACTGTAACTTAATTAATCAAAGTCTACCACTGAGATGCTTGCTCTCTCCCATGACGTTTTCAAGCGATGGAAAATTTGTAAGGGCCGTAGAAAATGATAAAATTTTTTTTCACCGTTAACAGTTATTTTCCTTTAACATTAATTCTGCGAGTGCAAAATCAGAAATTCTTACTTCAAAATCATTTTCTTTGAACCCGAAAATATAAATTATTTGTATGAAAATCCCATTTTGTAATGAAGAATGTGTAAACTTGGAATTCCAAGAGAACTGCAACTTAATGCCAATTTTGGCCGTTCGTTGGATCCACATGATGAACAGCTCAAAGTCATTTATTTAGGAGTAGCAATGAATTTTTTAGGTGAAAGTAAGCTGTAATCTAAAATAATTATTCTTTACTATTGATTTCAAAAATTCATATGAAATCATTATGGTTTAATCATCTATATTAATATTGCCGTTACATTGACATTGCCAAACAATTATAGCTCGCCTAGGTGTCTGTCTTCCATGGACACCTGGAACAAGTTACGGAATGAATCAAACTGGACTGCCAATTGGATTCCACATTACATTTTATTCTTATTAAATTTGAAATATAAATTTTGCAGTAACCGATAAAAAATTGGGAAACTGAAGTGCCTGTCAAATATTTATCTTAGGAAAAGATTTAAGATTTAATTCAGGAAAGGTGAATCAAATTTAAATTTTCCAATATATCTGATTTGGGCATATTTTCAAAATAACTATGATTCATTGGATCGGTCATATTAAGTTAAATTTCTAATATTATGACATTGTACAGGTGATATTATTATTACTGATCATAATCACTAATGTAGAATGATTATCAAGTTCCTGAGATGACAATTTTATTTCAGAAAATGTGTTAGGAATCAATATATTAAAGACTATGCATATAACCAATAATAAACATCACCAGAAACCCAAAGAAGACATACAGCCAATAATGTATTAATCCCTTTTCATGTGTTGCCAAGAATGAATCTTGTCAACACAATACTACTTAAGAGCACACGCATATGAGAACACACTTATGAGAACATACTTATGAGAACACACTAATGAGAACACTCTTTAAGAGAACCTACTTTACAAGAATACACATATAAGACGAATTAAGTCCATAGAGTCACAGTTTGATAACAGATCACGGCGAAACAGATCAGATCCTGACAAAATGTAGTATCTTATCTTTTGCTGATTCCGGCAAAACAAACTATTATATAATAGTTTCTATTGCAACTGTTCAGTCTCTCTTGAACAACATGACTAGCACCAGAAATTTTTGAATTTAGAAAGTTTTCAATTTCATCAAAGAAAAAATAATTGTCAGACTTGACCACAAAAAATGATCATGAAATGAAATTGCTATAATCCAATTTTTAAATGGAAATTTGGTACATATTTATACAGACAGCCTACAAAAAGATGATGGTTGATTGAAAAACTTAAGGATTTAAAACATACAAACAATAGGAAATTTTTTAAATGTACACATTTGCTTTGGTACATTGAAAGAACTGGAATGAAAATAATGCGTTAAATTTTCTGTTCTAACTATTCATTTAATAATTCCGTTAACTGTTGCTTTAATGAATCCTTTGCACCTAATTCGCTTATTGTCGATATACGTATGAAACACTAAATTTGGCTGAAAAAATAACTTTTGATAGAAATTTGATGCCTTGCCAAATTTATCATTCGACATTACTACCGAAAATGAGAGTCCCTAATTTCAGGAGTTATATATTTATCGGCATTGTTTTAAATTTCTTACTTGCGCTTAGCGCCAGCTTTCAATATATTTCGCCTCAGCAATTTCATGGATTTAGAATTTCTTCGATATCGTCGAATTTTCAGTATTCCCGACCTAGAAGGTTAGCTCTTCGAATGGTGACTATAAGTCCGCCTGCAAAACCACCCACTTTAAAGGTTTGTGGTAATAATGACCTTTATTTCATTGTTTTATCATAATGCATATTAACCATATGACTGCTATTTATTCATAAGTGATTAAAGTTACTATATATAGGCCAAATCTATTAAATATACTGAAAATTGTATTGTATGCTATGAAATTGCGAGAAATAATTTCAAAATGAATGGCATGCGTAAATTATGGTAATAAATGCTCACATTAGGTGAAATATAGATTTGAATTATTTCAATTTTCTTTCAAATTTCTGATATGGTAATCTCAAACATGTCGATGAAGCACTATCATGAAGTGTAGCTTATATCATTTTTGAAAGATGTTTAGCTTCGACATCGGCCTGACTTTAATTCTTGCTTTTCGTTAATGCGATATTTTCCTTAAGAAAATAAACCATTTGAAATTTTTCTTACTATCTAGACCAAAGTAACGATTATTACAAATTACATTGCAGCTTTGTTGTAATATGTTTTTTCCTGGCCTCTTTTATGCTTGCCTATTTTAAATTTAATTTTCTATTTTCGACTCAAGTATAAAATTTTCGTGCCAAACTAATTTTTTGTTAGAACATGAAATTTCAAATAATTGAATCATTCCAAATGATTTTAAACTTTGCAGTATTCTTTGAAGTATAATTTTTTGGGACGACATTTTCTTTACAAACATCATGGTTCGTTCACATCGGTCCAATAAAAATATTATCAGGAATAGTTTTGAAACTGTCAAGGGTGATAAATTTATGACAATTTCTTGAAAATGTATTCTATACACTGGTATATTTGCCTTGTAAGTTGTGTTTTAATTAATTTAACAAATTCTTGTCATGTTCATTGAAATTACTTCTATTTGCTTGTAGGATACAGGTGGAGGAGGAGATAGCAATCCATATGTTCGTGAGATTGATGATATCGAAAAATCATATGTATTGGAAAGCTGGCGTAACTATTGTAAACGAAGTTTATTGAAAGGAAACAAAGAAAATTTTGAAGAATTTTTTGGTCTAGTGGATGTCATGAAAATTTGGAAAAGTGGAACTAGCGGCACTCGGAAAAGAAGGTAAGAGTTTTATAAATTTTAGATGATTGTCTTCCCCCGAATATAATACCTGGATTTTAAATATTGTTAGAGGAGTTAATTTAATACTCAGGGGCACGGTAAGATTCTTGAATTTGATACATATCTGTACAGATTCAGATTTTCAACAAAGAGGACTTATGATGCAAAATTGACCAATTTTTAATGCTTAATGAAAATGACTTCGGTCTCAATCATTTTAATTATAGCACCTGTAGTATGTAGATTAAAAGGCCAATGCAGGTAGTCTACTACTCATTTAAGACAATGTCATACTGTAAACCTTATTTCTATGCAATATGCAATTATTATTTCGACAACTGGAGATGAAAAAATATATATAGTTTATCGCCAATTGAGATGGAAACAGGATTTTTGATATGATACACATCCAGTAGGTCTTTTTTAAGGGGTTACACAACAACATATTGCTAGTTGGTATCCAAAGTTATATTACGAGAACTGCATCAGCTCTAAATTTCGTACCAATTCCACAATCAATTTTTATTTTATCTTTTAGTATTTAAACATTGAAATGAAACGGATTGAAATTTTTCTGCTGAAATTATAGCCCCACTAATTGTTGTCAATACTAAGTGCATTTACTTCTCTTATCTTAATCTATGAAGGTGCACTTTCGCGAAGACAGTTCTACAGGATATTTTGAAAATCGTTTTCCGATTTGAATCAATCAAATTCCTGTATATTTACAAAATCAGAATTCACATTTTAATGCAATGAACATTGAATTTGGGCATAGGTTTTCTTTGGCTGCGTGCCGTGGAGAAAAGGTTGATGCCATTGTTTGTGTCCAAATTGGACCAGATAACAAAAGCTTTTTGTCCTTTCTAAGCCAAGTAAGTTTATGTATTCAAATGATCACTTGATACATAATTACCGCTCAGGAAGCAGCAATTTTGTTCTTTGAGGTCCACATCTTTACGATTCGTGATTTCAGCGGGACTTTTTAAATTCTAGAGAAATACTTCTCTTTAGACCTAATTGCCTGGGGTTTAGTATACGACGACATTATATTCAATATTTGCAATTATATTGTTAGGGATAAATTTTTAAAATATCATATCTTCAGATACAAGTTCTTGTACTATTAATGCCGCACCTTGATTGGTAGATTTCTTCAGATGAAAAGTTGAGTTGTGTTGCTTGAAGCAGCCAAAAAATAAATTGCTCCTTTTGAATGGAGCTTATAAAAATCTTATGTAACATACGTATCACACAACTAGGGGCAAGAAAAACATATTTATAAATAATTTATCTATTGTCACTGAAATGTGTCAAAACGAACAGTTTTGAGACTATAGAAGTTACATATATTGAGAAGCTTTGAGGTTCAATGAATTTTGTCAATTATTCCTATATCTGTACCTTTAGGAAATTATAATGACAGCTGAATTTTTAGCTGTGAATCCTTCCAGGGTTAAGCTTACTGCAGGAGTATACCTAATTCAAAAACTAAGAGAAATTGGTCAGCTGCAGAATGTAAGTAAAAATTATTTCATTTTAAGGATTGCTTCTATAATTTAAATGTCACATTTTGTATATAGATTAGAGTCAATACAGAGCCTATTCGGAATCTGTACGATAGCTATTTTAATGGATAAATCCTTGCCAGTTTTTCCATGAGTAATTCTATGCTAAGGTAATATTTTGAAAAAATTTTACCTCTAGGTAGTACTATAAGAATGTATGGTGGTATCATTGCCATCAACATTACTTTAGGCATTGGGACTGTAAAATGAAAGTTACTTTCAAAGGTGATAATTTAAACTTTGAAAGCTGTTTATATGAGCCTTTTATCTTTATGATCTCATGATACAAATGTTAAAATATGCTCTTTCCTTACCCATTATTTTCTACAGCAATGTAATATTTCGAAATGCCGTTTTCAATACAATGTATGCTAAGTTACATAATGAATACACATATGAAACCATTTGCGGGACCTGGGGGTCCCGCGAATAGATCTTCCATTCGGAACGATATCTAATTAGAATCTTATATGGACTGAAATTGCTACCGTGGCCTTATGTACCTTTGCCATACTTGAAGTGGATGTTATCTTGCGTATGTGGCGGTCTCCGTACTATTGTACCGATACATTATTGCAAAATTGATCCAGCCATTGAAATGCAGCTTATGCAGGGGTGTATAAGAAATCGCCTGTTGAGGTTGTCAAAAAGATTCATTGTGACTAGAATTCAAGGGAAACTGGTCGAGGAGGCAGAAAATGGGGGCATTATGAAGATATTGTACTTTAGCTGCTGTGACAGGGAACGTCCGCGCTTGTTATCAAAACAATTGCTCTGGTCAGCAGTAGTCGGATTCCTCTCTCTGGACCTGTTTTGAACGAAAGAGCAGTGAAGATAGGTGGAGAACTGGGGTTGGACAATTTGAAGGCAAGCACTGGGTAATTGGGATCTTATGAAGAATACTTCCGGTAAAATTGCTTCGATGGATATGAAAGATGTAATTAACTTGGAAAACATTATCTTTATAGTTCTGGAAGAGTATGAACTAAAAGATGCGTGTCATGTGGATGAGACTAAGTTATACTGGCCTGCTTTTTCAAATAGAATCCTAGCTAAATTGACTTGAATTGCTATGGTTGAAAACAAGCAAATAAATGGCTGAAAATATGCTTTTGCCTTCCAGATATGAAAGAAAAAGTTAACTTGTTACTGGATGATCAAAATCACTTAGTTCCTTAGTGTTAGGAATTAACTTCCTAAAGTATTAATTCTATTTGTAGCTGTGGTACAGAACTTGTACAATTTTAAGATTTGAGGAGAGACACACAAATACAAGGTTCAAGGAGAGTAACACATTTGGAATATTTTGGCTGCATGCTGTGTTGGTAAAGTGTCCTCACTTCTATCAACGCAATTTGTAAATGTAATGTTTCTGAACTAATACTTTTTTGTTTTCTCGTTTTATTCGTTGCATTTCTAGTAATAAGGTACGTAACCAAATGGTATTTAATGGAAGTCTGACAGAACTGTATGGCAGATGGACATTACAATGTGAAGAAAAGCCTTTCTAACTTTGAATCTGATGTCCAGTATTTTAAATTTAGGAAATATTTTTGCTCTAGCCCATCCTCTATGAATTCTTGAACATTCAGTTGAAACTCTTCTCTATAATAGTAATCAGTTTGCTTCATGGACTATAGGATTTCATATAGTGCAGATTTGAATTCTAGACTGGATATTATCCATAGTAATTGCTCTTGTGGTCAGGTTGAACAAAGAATCATGCAATAAAATTTGTAAAACATTAATTACTTCAATATGTGGGAATTAAACTTGCCTTTAATGCTGCTGGTGGCTATGACTGTAAGTTTATGTTTGGATAAAATTGGAAGGGTACAGTAATATAATATATTAACAGTACTGTTATACATAAAGTGGCTCAGTAGCGGGTAATATCCAAAGTACGGCAGAGGACAGGCAAACAACAAAGCAAAGATAAGATTTCATATAATATAAAAGCTTTATTGAACTTTAAGAAAACTGAGAAAAGTGAACAGAAAACACAAGACTATACAAATAAACATGTCTCTATTAGTTCCTGCAGTACACCCTCTTGAAGTGCTGTTGAAATTGTCTCTCCAATGAATCTCACTCCATCTTGTTGCTTCTTTTGCTCCATAAATAAATGTAGTCATTTCTATTGGTAAGCTTGTGATAATTCTAAAATTATGTATGGAATTTTAAGAAATTATCATTAGTGGAAATAAAGCAGAGTAATTGATAATAAAGCCAATTCAAGTAGAATTATAATTTTGATGACAACTCTTGAATAATATCCAGTCAGTTAAAGCGGATTTTGAAGTAGAATAGAAGATGGTAAAGGAAAACTGAGGAAGCATGATGAAAATAGAATAATTTTTTCATCGGTTGAACTGGTTGAAGAAAATAATCCAAAAAGTTCCCAACAAGCCATATGAATGATGAGACATGGCAAGTTGTAGTTGTAGAAAAAAAGATTCCATGAAGGATTGTGACAAAGGTGTTGACATAAAGAGTTTGCATTTAAGGTGCAATTAGTATAAAAGGTGCAATGAGGTAAAAGGGATGAAAAAGTGAGAAAAGGTGTAGGCAAAGTATAGGCAAACATAGACAGACATTAATGAGCATTGTTGAGCAGTTATGCTGTGATAATTTAAAGAGATAGCAGGACCAGCAAGTATCCTGACAGTTTAATCCAAGCTTTAACAGCTTAAACAATATAAATGGGAATGTGGGAGCCAAGGATATTGTACTTTCTGAAAATAGGGAAACACATGCAAAATTAATGATAGTTTGGATAGTAGTATTTTTCTGAATATAAAGATATTGTGAATAAGTCAGCTAAAAAAGCTATAACTTTATTAATGAAGTTGCAACAGCTAACACAGTAAGTATTACTTCTAAGAAAATGTATTAATTGGTCTTTATGTATTGTGCTCATTTTGCACATTACTTAAAACAATAGAAATTGGTTATGCTGGGATTTGCTCTACATGGACACAAAGTGTAGACCAAGTAAATTTAAGTAAAACTGATAAAAAATTTACATTTATTTCACTTAAAAAATTATTACATTTATTGAGCACATTTGTATATACGCACACTAAAAAAAAGAACTTATTGAAAGTTTAATAATCATATTCTTGTTCAGATTAAACGGCTATCAAACCTATAGCAAAAATGGTGTACAGTTTTGTTGTATTTGCTTTTGCTTCAGTGAAAAAAAATGTAGTGAAAAAGCTAGTCTATAGACACTTTTGAAGTCAATGATCAGTGGACTCAAATACAACAGAGTTGACTAAAACTATTTTGATAAGGTGGTAGGAGTACAGTGCTTATATTGGTTAAATATGGTTTACAGTTTGCGTATTACTGATTATGCAGTGGCATGGTATTGTTTACATGGTTCTGTTAGAAATTAACTTGTTAACGGTTAAATTTGTGTTATAGCTGTGGAATTCTGTTCTATGGTGAGTCATTGTTCTGCATTTTACGTTTATGACAAGCCATTGCTGGACTTTGGTCACAAGCTAAGTTTAGGATTTGTATGTTGCTGTGAAGTATGTTCACTTTCAGCAAAACAATTTATATCTGTGTAAATATACTTTTTGTTTTTAGTTTTGAGTCATATTTGTAAACATTTGTAAAAGATTCATCTTACAAGAAAATTTAGAGATTTTTTTCTCTAGCAGTAAGGACAATATACCGGGATATTTACTACTCTAGTATCTGGATTCTACCCAATTTATATGTTACCCCAATCATTCTGTGCACTTTACAAAATTATTTTGTAGCAGAGTTTTGCAATTTTAGGATACTTTTTTTTGTGATTGCGAAGAAATTATATGCAGACTTTGAAGTTACCCACATACGGCCTGCATACAATAATTTTGAATTTTTTCTATTTGCTCTTCTAATCCATTGTTATATGCGCTGTTCCACTAGTTCTGGTCTGGCACTGCTGATGCTAGCTGCTTGTTATATCACTTTTCTTGCATCAATATATTTAATTCCATAATGTATTTTTGTCTTCTCCCTTGTCCTATTTTCTTGAAATATCATTGCATGGTGTTTTCATAGTATCATGCACATCATAAATAACCTTCCTACCAATGTTATCTTTCTCATAATTATCACTGTACAACAGAGCAATAGGATAGAAGTTATAAGAATGTATTAAGAATTGCAAATATAGAGTTTAAGTGTGTAACCAGCAGTCAAAGACAAGAAACCCAGAAGAAATACACACAACCAATAGTATACTAGTTCCTGCTCAGATGTCGCCAAGAATGAATCTTGTTGATGCAATAAAACTTAAAAGAACACATTCAAGAGAATGCACATACAAGATGAATTAAGTCAGTAGAGTCATGGCTCTATGACAGATCACACAGTAAAAGATCAAATCCTGACAGAGTGCTTACAAAACTGGCCTAAAGAGTAGTCAGTACAAGTTCAAGAAAAAAATATGGATGCTGGTTGATGCTTTTAAATGAGAATGAAATTGGCTGTAAAACATTTACCAAAAATATAAATGTGTAATTATGGGCTTGATTTTTAAAATTATAGAACAAAGTAATTGTGTAATATATCATCTTTCATAGGAAATGTAAGCATATCAATCAGTTTGGATATTCTATGCTTGTTAATGTTTATTTAAAGTTCACTTTATATTGATTAATATTTAATTAATGGAAAAGATGACTTTTATCTCTATTCAAACAAATTAATAGTCCCAACTATTCGGTGTTTTTGATATGAGCACTGTAAATAAATTGAAGCCATGTAAGAGTTTGTAGCAATAATTCAATACTTTGATTTTTTAAATGTTTATGTGATGCATTATTGAAGAAGTATGCAGTTTCTGTAAGATCTTTTCTAGCAACAAAAGTATTAACTAAGCATTACTTTTAATGATTGTTCAATTAATAAATTTGTTGCTAAGATGAAGCAACTTCTTATGTAGCTGATTTTAAACTATTTTAAACAATAGTAGTAAATGCAAAACCAAATATATATCTCAAAAAATTGCTAACCATTGAGCAGTTTTCAGTTATCAGTACTCAACTTTTCTATGAACATGATTAGTATTTTTTACTGTCTTCTATATCTCTTGAAAAATTGCAAGTTTAAGTTGGAATACTTTATCTCAAAAATGCACATGACACAGTAATACTTTGTCAAACATTAATCTGATTAAGGTGTAATAAAATAATTTTGTAGCACAAAGACTACATAAACAATAGTTTAATCTAGATACAAAAACAGCACTACTTATTGATATATAAATAATATATGTACATTTATGAAACTTGATGAATCTTTCAAAACTTTTATTTAAACTATCATGTTCTCAGTTCTGCAGTGAAAATTTTAATGTACCTTGCATGCAATTTTTTAATTGCAAATGTGGATTATTCAATTTGCATTGCTGCAATGGGTATTTGCTTTCAAGTTTGTATATATTGCACTAGAAAAACATTGAAGCAAAGATTTTTCTCGAATTCATATATTTTAATCAGGAAATGTACATTTGTTTGATAATCATCAGTTACCTTATTTTAGTGTCAAATTCCATAAACCTTTAATAGTAGCTATGTTAGCTATGGTAGAAATTTTCATGTAACCTACTATGACATAGAGCTATAAATTGTCTTTGAAGTTTTTTAGGAAAATACAAACAACAAATAAACGAGAACAGAGGCAACACTGTGATATTAACATACGTGTGTTGCTGAAAGTGAGATAACTTTTGCAACACACAAAACATAGTAGCATGAAGAACAGGGTTTAGTTCTTTGAAGTACTTTGGAAATGAAAGTAAAACAAAACTGAAACTAAACTGAAACCAAACTGGAATCAAACTAAATAAACTGAAACCAAACTAAAACTAAACTGAAACCAAACTGAAACCAAAATAAAAACAGATAAATAATACCACAGCTACATAAAAATAAGAACCTACCCTTAATGCAGTTAGTTCCTAACAAAGTTACATGGTTATCTATTCACTGGCTATAACTATATAGATTTATTGAACTTGTCATTTATTTGCTACGGAGAGTTAGTATTTTAGAATTTACTAACGTGACAGTGACAGCTATATTTGTACCTTCTATTTACCAAGCAGCTTTTAAAAGTACAAAACAGATAGTCTAAGACATTTAAAGCACTTTTTACCTGCATAGAAACGTATAATATCATCTCAATAGTATATAAATGAACTTTGAACTTTTATAATATAAATCTAGTAACTTTCATAGCTGATTTTTACACAAATCTTTTTTTGGTTGAGGGTAAGTTAGAAGAGTAGTATTTGTAGACCTACCAAACCTGTCAGTAAGACATTTTTGTTACAAATGTTAAATTTTCTTTGAATAAATATATATAGTTTCAATTGTGTTTAAATCAATGTTAACATAGATCTCAAAGAAATTAAGATTTTAGCTTGAACAAAAAGTATGATTTTAACATGAAAATCTGGGTACACTCAATCCATCAATCATAGGTAGTAATGTAAGAGCATATATGCCAGAATTGCTGTGTATATTGATGAGTAAAGGCATTTGAATTATCATTTGTTTGAAAATCAATTATAATCTGCTTTCAACTATAGTTGTTATATCTTAAGTGATCAGAAGTCTCACTTTCAATCATGCAAGTTGTAACTTGTAGATTTGGTTGTAGTGTCACATATTATACATTAATATCGTCTTGCATAGTTTTCCCTGTTTTTGTATTTCCTTTGTGTTTCTACAAAGTTATGCATGTTAGTGCAAGTCGTAACGAACATGAGGATATTTCAGCAGCTATATTAAGTGAATGACAACTAATTTTTCAAGCAGATGAAGAATCCTAGTAAAAAGATCCCCAGTAGGCAGTAGAGTTAGGTTTAAACTCAATGGGCAGATTTACGGGTTTACTTTTGGGTGTTGAAGGCATTAGTACATGTACCCTAAATCAATCCTATCCCTGGCCCCCGAAGTATTAGGTAACTAATTCCTTTGAACTTGGCGTCCACTCCTCCTCAATGCTAAAATTGGACCCCCCCCCCCAAAAAAAACTCAATGAGTTTAATTTGTACAAAAAAAGGAAGGATTCCCAGTAGAAAATTAACTCTAAATTCATATACAAAGTACTACTTTCTGTCATATAAAGGTGTGCAAAATCGGGAAAATACACATTCAAAATGATTTCAGTAGATAATAATAATCGAATAAAGAAAACACAAATCAAAAGAAAAAAAATAAAAATACCAATATAATGATTTTTAAAAGGGTGAAAGAAGCAAAAATTAGCCCTTCTTTTTCTGGTTGGGCACAATATGAAAGCATCGAATTTCCAAAAATGTGCAAATGTCCCTAACCAAACCCACAATATATTTCATATATGCAAACACAGCGACGAATACAGCAAAGTATAAAGCAATTTCTTGCCTCAGAGGCGATTTTTCCCAAAACGAGTTCATTGTGGCCACAGTAAATGCAATTAACCCAGGAGTAGCCAAGTCATGGAGCAAAACTTTATTCTTTGCAATGTGGTGTACAATCTGTGGTCAAGTAAAGAAGAATGTTTGTAAAAATTTTTTGTATAAAAATTTAAGAAATTTATTTTGAGTACTTTTTTTGTTTACTGCAAGGGCTATCATTGTTTGCCGTTCCAAAATATATCCTTTTTTAATATGGTTTTATCAGAATAATATAACTTGAAACAGCCCAAATCAGACAAAATTCGATTTATACTGAAGATGCACTGAAATCTTTAAAATGAGCAATATGTCGATGACTTTATTTTGAAAAAAAAGAATGTAAAATTATCATTTTGCAAAAGATATGCAAACATACATAATTACCTGCATATTCTAATATAGCTTATTCATAATTTTGCACATACTTTTCCACATATGCACATATATATGTATAAAAGATTCAACTCATTAACTAAACGATATTCCCGGAATAGTCTTTCGACAACAGAGCAAAATCATTCGATTGGCTCATTTCAGCAAATAAAATGTGCTAAAAGATACTACTCGTCCAAATAAAAATTCCACATTATAATTGTGAAGAACAGAACAAAATCAATTAATTTGAATATCTTGAAATATAAATATTTATATATAGATGAACAATTATTCATCTTTTGCCAAAGAAAAAATATTTTTAAATTTTTTTTAATTCAAAGAAGCAAAGGTTGATATGCATGCAGGCAGAGAACTGAGGTGCAGAATAATTATATAGAAAGAAGAAAGATTAGATCATACGAAAATAGACGTTTTTAACTTTTTACCTCATTTTATATTACTTTGTGAAGAGTCAAATTTCCGAGCAATTTTATGGAGGTTAGAATAAATTTGACTCGTAAAGGCAAACCAAATCAATAGAAATAAAAATTCAACAAAACGAAATAGCTACCTAACTATGCACTTTTCTTAGTTTTGAAGTCAGTTAGACAAGTTTAAACTTACTAGAGTTTGACATGTGGAGCAAACCTGTAGAATTTGATGCATCAAGTTTTGAATCTAGCGAATTAATCCGGTAATCTTGAGAAATTTGTTATATCCAAAGTTTACTGTAGGCTTAACTAGCATCAAATTCTTAATTTAAAACCCTAAAGAAAGCATTGATATATATAACAAATTTTAATTGCACATGCTTACCATTCTGCTTATAATATGAGTCATTGATATTCCAATACCAAGAATTTGCAACGCAGTATGCTTTTCAAATACCACACCCCCTCTGCCCCTCGTTAGCATATATCCCACCCCTATTTGGGCCAAAAAGGGCACTAATTGCAAAAACCCAGGTCCTAGACCCACTAATTTATCGCCCAGTTCTTCAACAGGTAACGAACCGGGTTTCATCGAGTACACTCGTTTTAAAGAGGTTAGAAACATGCTTCCAGTAATGCAAGTAAATATAGAAAATAACAGATTTAACGGGTTGACTTCTTCTGAAATGTGAATTGGCACGAATGTTGAAATCGGCAAGTGCCATATCTAAATAATAAACATAAAAACTAATTTTATTGTTCAGTTTTTCACGAAAGTATTCGAATACACTATATTTTTAGCTAAAATAAATATGATATTAGACTATTTTCATTCAACTTGGATTAGAAATCAGTATCATAATAAAATATAGAGGGGGTGCCAGTATCTTCCTCATGATTATGCTGTGTAAATCCTATCGAATCATAATATAGTTGTAACTCATCTAAATAAACACTCTTTCATGCGTTATAGCTTCAAGTCGACTAAATTAAATTATAGTATTTCAAAGTTCAAGTTTAAATAACTCCTAAGAATAAAAAATTTATTGCAATATAGTGAGGATAAATGCTCATGTACATACTTATAAATTTGAACTTGTTTCGGAAGCGTATTTAAAGGCACAAATAAAAAAATTCACTTCTATTAAATCTAAGTGTTATACAGTTTTGAGGCCAAATTTTGATGGATTCAATGGATTTGAGGTGCAGAATAACATATTCAATATATTTGGATTATCGACGACATTGGGTAGTCATTTTTCCAGTACAGCAATCACACAAATAAACATTAAAGGAAATAAACAAGAATCAAGCGACTGTAATTACTTAAAGTAAAGCAAATGATTTTGAGAATAATATATAAATTCCTAATAAACGAAGATTTGAACAAACTTTTCAGTTCATAATCATTTTATTATTGTTGAAAGGCTACTGTATAACTCAAAATACTTCTTCTTTATCTTATGTTGAAAGTGACAAGAACGATTTAATTAAAATAGCGCTACGTATGAACGAATAAAAAGGAATAAGTTCACTGCACATTCTTTTACACTGATTTTGGATTCTACATTTTTAGAATATGGTCCTAACCTCAACTCCAAATATTGCGGTGATTAGAAACACAAGGATCTGTACTAATTGGGATTCGGTTACGCCGAAAAAACCGTTTGACCAGTTCAGGGTACCTGTATGGTACTCTTCCCATTGCGCTAGAAAAAACACAGCTTCAACATTGCAAAACAGTAGCATAGTCTGCAGATTAGCAAGAGATAAATACACCATACATAAACTCCAGATATAGCAATTTACTACAAACTATGTATAGTTTGTAACAAGTAAACAAAAAAGTTCCGATTTTTATAAGTAAATTCAGATTTTCGGGTATAACAAATTAACCTAGTCGTCATGACAAATTCGTTGTATCTCAAACAATACTGTAGATACTAAGTTATTGCAGTAGTACACTAGGTCAGTAGAACTACAAAATTCATGAACCAAATCAGCTTATACCATGCCAAATAAGTAAATATTGTTTATTATGCAACTTAATACACGTTTACTCGACTTCAGTTCTTGTGGTGCTTCAACCGCAATTATAAAAACTGCATTTTTTTTATTTGCTGGTGGTGTAAATACTAGCCCTATACTTGGAGAATCTTATATAAATATAATGTATTGCAATCTGAACATAAATGAGATGGTTGAGTAGTCAGTTAAAATTGCTGCACCGATTCGAATAATTAACGATAAATATTCATTTGAAGAAATGAGTTTTTAAATAAGCATTTTGTGCCTAGGGTCTAAAAGATCTAACATAAAATGTCAACATTTATATACTTGTTTATCAGCTCATAATTGCATACAGCAAAGACAAAAAATAATTGCATTGTATGACTTTGAATTAGTTCAAGTAATGACCTTTCGGAATTTTTCAAGCTCACAATAAGAATTTAGCGTAATGAAACTTTTGCAAATAACTAAAAATTATGTTAAAAATATAAGAAATAATAAATGCCCTTATTGAAGTCACATACTTAACTTAAGAACATGAAGCCCAATATAATATTTCTAAATTTACTAATAAAATTTAAAAACGTTATCACATTCCTTCATTTTTTCTGCTCAAATTTTACCTCGAATGAAGAGCATAACTTATCTTTCATTGCATACAAACGATTCCTCAAACACGCACTTAAATTTTCAAATTAAAACCAGTTGAATTGCACATTGGCCTAGTTCTTGTATTGAACTATTAAACAAGTAGTTTTTAAATAAAATTGCACAAAATTTTGGCAGCTACAAATAAAAAAGGTATTACAGAAATTGACTTTTGAAGCAAGGTAATATTAGGATTTGCTAAAACAGAATCTTTGGACAGTAAATTTTGTTAAAATATCAAGATCTCAGTATGTTACAGGACTTTTAAGGCCCAAAATAGATTTCAAGCAGCATTGACTAGGAAAAGTAATTTTTTCTATGATGCAGTTCAAAGACTGCACAGTACATTTTTACAAAAACGGAAAAAGATGATTCTATTAAAATTTACTTGCACTGATAGGTACTTATGAAGCAAAGCAATTTCGCTCGAATTTAATTTCTTCACAAATTTTAATATTGTAAGAAGCAAAAATATTAGTTTTCTTCAGCGTTTAGAGAAATTTAGTAGTTCATGTTAGAGTCCCTACGAGAAAAATGACTTTAGAACATAGAGGATATTCAATACACATTAAAAAATTTAATAAAGCGTTAGCGAACCTTTCCAGTAGCACCTAGCTCTAAAGTAGCGGCTGTCACCATCATGCATAACAATAGAACTAATGCATCACATCCGTGATCAAACAGCTGACCCAAAGGAGAGCTAGAATTTGTTCTTCGAGCTTGTTTTCCATCAATAGCATCCATCGTTTGATAGAAGAACAAACAGACTGCAAAAATAACGATGTGGGAGCTATTCAGTGGTGTTTTCAGATCTGGGCTTTCAAACAATATCACAGCAGTCGAAAGCACAACAGCCATTGAGCCCACAAAAGTAACTAAATTTGGGGCAGCCCATGGTGGTAAGAGAGTGACAGCCCAATTCCAATATGGCGTTAATAAATTATCGATATATGTGTACGTTCCAGGCCTATATCTATAAACACGAATTCTTTCAAGTTCCTTTGTAGTAATTGACCATAATCTTTTATTTTTCGAGGACTTGGCGCTCAATGAATTTCCGTTTGATGTTGATTCAAAATTTTCCTCTAACATCAACGAAGTCAAATACCCTAGAGAGAATCGACGATTTGAAGTTCAGACGAGCAGATGAGTATGGAAAGAGTAAACAAATCCGATTAAGAAATTCAGTATTTATTCTTGTTTTTACGTACTTCTATTGGCCAAATTTGGATTTTTATCACGAAAACACATTATTTGAAAAAATCTCCATGGAAAAAAAGTCTTGCCTATGGCGAAAGAAATACTTATCAATAATTTTAATCCATTCGCTGCATTTATGTACACTGGACATGCTGATATCTCTCCTCAGATCCCTGCGTCCTCTCTAGGTCCAATAGAAAAACGCAAGAGATCTGAAATATGCGCATTGCCGAAGGATATTTTGCCTAGCGCTGGAGGATTGTCTGAAAAACTTTGCTCGCCAGCATGTCTGGAATTGCCGTTGAGATGTATTATTATTGGCCACAACCCCTCTGAGCAAGCATGGTCGAAAGGTAGCCTGACAAATTTGTAGATTTTCAATTTATCTCCTATTCCTACTATTCTAGTTGCATTATGAAACAAATTTTTTCAGTGAAGGGTATTTACTTTTTCCGCCCTCATATTCTCCAATTCTTCAATAAAAACTTCCGCTATGCAATAAAACATTATTGTACGAGCCGCTAGTAATATATTTAGATGTTCTCACAGTATTTGTTGCGGACCAGGCCCATCTCAACTTTCATTGTTAAGGCATATATTTACAATAACTACTATTTCACGATCAGTAGCTTTTTAGTTCTCTTTTTAGTTCTTTCACCAGTTCTTTGTGAAACCTGGAAATTTAATTTTACCTCATTCTATATTTCCAGCCTGGTCTTGCGAGAGTTACTGAAATTGTTTAATTAGACTAAATAGGATTTAGTTGTAGTGCATTTTTTTGCACTTTATTCATTTTGTCTTGAGCCAACTCGACTCTAGCATCTTAACTTTTACCCGGCGAGTTTCTAAAAAACTATTATTTTTCACATTTTTTATGGTCAGATTCAATTGCATTGAATTTTCACAGCAAATGAGCATTTGCTCTGTCACCTTTTCTTAATCGAACTTTTTAGCACTGATTATTTTTCTGTTTAGGACATTACTATGCAAATCCTTCAAATCGTATGTGGTCCCTTCTGTTTGAGGCCGGCATTACTCCAATTAAACACGATCCATCTTTTGATGAACTTTGTCCTATTACTTACGGCATTGGATTTACCGATTTAGGACTGAATAATCCTGGAACGGATAGTTCTGCATTTAAGCGCAGCAAGCTCAGATCTTGGCGGGAAAGTTTGTATAATCGATTAGAGTCACATTCTAAAAGAGCATCCTTAGCATTAAGAAATCAAAGCAATAAGCCTGAGTGGAAGGATACATGTATGCAGAACGGATATCCATATGTGATTGCGTTTAGTGGGAAACGACAGTGGAAAGAACTTTTTTTTGGAGAATCAGGTAATTTTTTATCAACGCTATAATAAGGATGAAAGAAAAACTGCTAAAAACAGCCAATCTCGATGAAAAAAGTGCTTTTATTTGATTCAAAGTACACTAAAGAATAGGAAGCTAGGTGTGACTTTCGAATCACTGAGTAAGATAAGCACTCGGAATGCTCAAGATTGTACAGCTGAGCGCGCGAGAAATCAGACACAATGATAGATGCAAGAGAGAAAAGAGAGAAAGTTTTATTAAAGGTGTGATAAAATGTAAGATATGTAAAGATGGGTCATCATATTGCATCTGTAAAAGTTAGTCATCAGTGTCTGGCAAGTCATCACTCCATAAAAATACGACACAAATCAAATCATGTAGTTCTTTCATACTGATCACATAAATAAATCATTGTGCAGTTCGTTGGTCGAAGCCAACAAAAAGTGGTGTGCATTGTTTACGGGGTGGTGAAGATGCAGTAGTATAAGTAAACTTTGAATATGACAAATTCTCTTTAGCGAATTTTCACTCATAGCGAATAAGCAAAAAAGTCACATTGTACCAAATTCAGCATTAGCTATTATTTTCAGATAGGAAAATTTTTTGATTTAGTAAATTAATAGGATGATTTTGGCCGATTTGCTATATCCAAAGTGCATTGTAGCTTAAGTTTAACATTTAAGCTGGAGATATATCAGCCCATTTCAGCTCATTGCCTGTGTAGGAACTAAAAAATCTATTAATTTTCTTCAACTAAATGGTTTCAAGACATGGCACAATTTTGCAGTGCAATCATTCCGTCTAAAGATTGCACGTCACTTAGATCCATTAGTGCTGCCATTATGTAATGTTTAAATCATTTTTTGCCCGCAAAATATCAAGATATACATTATTAGAAGTTAAATCTACCTTTTATTTTTCAGCTACCAAGGAGGAAAAACATGTAAAACCGATTGTGTATGGCATTCAGCTCTCTCGACCACCTCTTTGGCCATTTCCTGCCCCCCCAGAGGGCCCCCATGTTGTAGTGTTGACTAGTTCTAGTGGGGCATCGGCTCTCACGAATAGTGATAGACTCGCCCCGTACTTGGTGCTCGGAAACTTGCTAAAAAACGTCCCTTGGCATCTCAATACAGAAGATTGACAAAGCTCTTGAGGTAATACTTACATGAATACTGATAGTTGAATTCTATCGGTCTTTTAGCACAATAATGCAAGGATTAAATTGTGCTTCAGCCAGTAATTTTGCTTACTTGATAAGGTTTAAAGTAACTAGGAAGTGTAGTACATCTTATGTAGGTTTGATATACACTCTAAAGTGATTGTAATTTCTACTGTCATTTACCCTTTCACTGGAAAAACAAGTTGGCACGTCAAAAAAGCTTTTTTCAAGAGCATTTTGTCCGATTAAAACAGTCTTTTGAGTGGGAGGGGTGAGTAGGGGGGGGGGGCATTTTTGTTGAACAAGCTCAGTTGTTAGCATTTTTCCTGCACTCTATAAATGATACGAAGGCCAAGCATTCTACATCTTATACCGAAATGGCTATTTTTTATATCGAAAAAGGCTTTCTTATTTTAAAAACAAGAACTTTTTAAAGGAAGGGCACGATAGCTGAGAAGATGGGAATTCATGCTGTTTGGCGGATGACATATTCCAAATGTTTTTCCAGTAGAAAAAAGGCATAATGTAGCTGAAAGCTGATCGCCATTTGTATCAAACACAGCATGAAATGTGAAATAATTTTTTAATTGGTAGCTTACTGTTTATGGTATTACCATCATATCTGAATATAATTTTTTAAAGCAAAAACATTCGATTAAGCCTCAGTTCATAAAATGTGCAAAGCCTACACCTTACATATATCCTTTGTATGTAAACATTAAGGAAATATTACAGAACATTAAGATAGATAAAAATGCTACACAAATATTAATTTTACGGATTTTAGTAAAGATAAATAAATAATTTTTTTGTGGAAAAATTACCAAGAAAAAAATCTATCAAATTCATATAGTTTTCTAATCGTATTTTATTCGTTTTTACTTATCTACAGTAACTTCGTACATTACTGCGCAGCATATACCCCCTACATTTTTCTTATTTTCAGAAATACGTATAGATTAATGAAACCAGTTAGATTTACCTTTTATGCAATATTGATGCGAAACTAGTATGACATTTAATCCGTGTTTTTATGTATGATTTTATTTAATGTAGATTCTATTAAATTGCAGGGTTCACTATCTTTTTAGCATGTATCAGAAGTTTCAATGTAATTAGAGATTATTGTTAGTATTTGACTCTAAGCAAACTAAGAAGTAGGAAGCTAAGTATCATTTCTGTTTTACCGAGTACTGAAAGTATTTGATATACTCAGGACTGTAAAGCACACATGATATTGGAGACAACAATAGAAGAAAAAGAAGGAAGAGAGAGTATTGTTGAGCGTGATAGAATTATGAAATCCATTAAGGCGAGTCACCACTCCATCTGAAAATGGCACTAATTAGACCTAGACAGTTTTTTTTACAATTCACATGTAAATCGTTTTACAGTTCTTATATTGAAAGTAGGCATTGAGAAATTCCAAGGAATAATATCAAAACACGCTGATACCTTTTCACATTAGTAACTGTTTTAATATGTTTGAATAATTTAATGGCAATATATATATATATATATATATTGTTGAAGCCATTAATCTTATTCTGCTCATAAATGGTAACAGGTTTAAAAATTTGGACTATGTCATTATTACAGTGCTTTTTACTAAGCTCAAGGAAGCGATTCATCAATCACAAAACACTTTCATTACGTAAGGCATTGAAATGCTTAACTTGTTTTTGAGGTGGGATATATCACTTATTATGCTAGGAAAGTACTCCATGTCTACTCCCTCCTCACTGTTAATTTCATATCATTTTTTTGTATTATAGCCATAATTCTCAAGTCCATGCCTTAATTTCTGTTATAATAAAGTGGGCTTTGTTACAGTAAATGTTTTTTCTTGTACCACAAATGCTTGTTTCATTTTCACCTAACAGAAGTAAAAGTATTTGACTGAATTTAGATATGTATAAATTATGTTTTAGTATGAATGAAATGAATTCAAGGAAAAGTGATATTGGCTCACACTTGACTTTTCATGATCATTGAAAAAGTTTTTCTTACTGGATAATATGCAGGGCGGTAAACCTTTTATGGAACAATTTCAATCTCAAAAGTACATTGATAAATAGTATATGGGATAGGCTAACAATGCAAAAACGATTTATTTAATGTTTTCATGCTCACAATATGAAATACAATTCAAATTCATACCATTACTTTAGAGACTAGCTTGCAATAAATCAAACTACTTTTTTTGACTCTGAAGACTGGTTCGATAGCCAAATATGCCAAGATAAATAAAAAGGCTAAATAATTCAAGTATGTATGATTTGGATACTGTCAGGAACTGGTTGATTAAACGTGTTGAAGCAAAAAGGCCAGACCTAATCCGGCAAGAATATACTCAAAACAAGGACAAAATTCCAAATATCCGCAAAGAATTTCAGCACAAAACAAGAAAAGATCAATAGGAAACACGTATTATTTAATGTTGCTGTTTCCGCCACTAAGTGGAAACAGCACAATACAAAATATACTACCCGAATTAAGTCAAATTATCCTAACATCTGGACTACTACTGCTACTATTATTGATGTAGTACTAATTGCGAGTATTTACTACAAAACATAAAACAATGCATTTGTCCCAGTACTGGGAAAGTTAAGAACCGTTGCTTGGTTCAAACCCGTGCGACTAAATCTACTTAAGTCCTAACAGATACCTACATCATCTGAATAACAGTTCTTACCGACTTCTCTTCTATACTTATGCTGTGAGTGGTTAGTTGATGGAAAATTGTCAATGCACTCGTCAAAAGCACGTTTCGCTGAAGATAAACTAGCCAGAAAAGAAACACAATATTGACTACTTTTAAGTTACTGCAATTTACTATAATGCAGATAAAACTTTGACAAGTGAAACTTAGATAGTAATTGATGAACCCAAAACTTTCATTCAGTAGAACATCTGACAGGTTTTTAGACTTTTTATCAAGCATGAAGATTTAATACACAAAAAAAAACTGATGTGAACAAGCCAAAATAAGACAATATGTATGTAAATTGTTGTACATTAATAATCACTAGACAAAAACTCAAGAAGCTTAACTTGAGTAATGAGATGTTAGGACTTGAGCAGATATAGCTGCATGGGTTTAAATCAAGTAACAGTTCTCAACTCTTCAAGTACTGGGACAAATTCATTGTTGTATGTTTTATATTTTATAGTAAATATTCATAATTAGTACTACATTGTCAGTAGTAACAGTAGTAGTCCAGATGCTTGTATAATTTGACTTAATTTGTATAATTTATTTTATATTGTGTTGTTTCCGCTTCAGTGGCAGAAACAACATATAATAATACATGTTTTCTGTTAACTTCTTGTTTAGTGCTCAAACTTTTTGTGGGAATTCCAAATTTCATCCTTATTCTGTTTATACTTTTGCCTTGTTAGTTTTGGCTTTCTTCCATCAACACATTTTGATGACCAATTCTTGACATGAAAAGTGACCAATCATCCAAATTCTGGGTGATAATACTTGATTTGAAAATTGAACATAGTCTAAGCAGCTGTCAGGAACTGGTTTATTGGACGTGTTTAGGGGAAAAGGCCAGAACTAACCCGGCAAAAGTATATACAGAACAAGGACAAAATTCTAAATATCCGTGAGGAATTTTAGCACAAAACAAGAAAAGGTTAACAGGAAACACGTACTATTTAATGTTGCTGTTTCTGCCACTAAGCAGAAACAACATAATACAAAATAAACTACACGAATTAAGTCGGATTATATTAGCAGCCGGACTACTACTGCTACTATTATAAATGTAGTGCTAACTGCAAATATTTACTGCAAAACATACAACAATGCATTTGTCCCAGTACCTGGAGAGTTAAGATCCATTGCTTGGTTCAAACCCGTGTGACTATATCTACTTAAGTCCTAACAGCAGCAGTATTTGATTTGAATATTAAGCAAAGTCTAGGATAGAGCAATTTTAACACAAGTACTTTCAGAGGACATGTCAACTTTGAAGTATTTTAATTCTTTCCCAATTTCAGTAGTGATAAACTGAAATTATTCCACTATTCAATATATTTCATTTTTTTTGTTTGCAACTAGTTTTCTAAACTTAAACATTGAGAAACATTTGTTGCAAATATTTTGAAATAAAAATCAGTTAATTGGATCTTTTGTGAAAATATCTATTGACATATTGCAGTCACTAATGAAGTATATAGCTTCAGCATGCCTCTTGATCATTCCTTGTTGATATTGTATGTTTTTCATAAAATTGATTCATTCAAGGATATATTTTATTCTGTAAAAAGTTACTTCATACATTCTCACAGTGACTTCATACTTAGTCAACTATATAAAGTTAAACAACCCTGTGTGAATCCTTAATAGATCTTATAAATTGCAACTTTAAGCTTTTATTAAATAACTAATTTAATCAAATTTTAAATTACAGCTGTAATAATAACAGCAAGTAAGATGTAAAAACAAAAGTGTGTAAGTTCAGAACTAGTTAAAGCTCCAACTTCTCTGAAACTTTATAGATCTACATTATATTTCTACTTAAATATCATAAATCGATTCAGCCATCTTTGACTAAATGCAGAAAAAGTAGTACATGGAATAAAACAAGAAGAATTTTTTGACTTTTTTAACGTTAAAAGTTAAAAACTGCAAAATACCCACTTAATGCAGTCAACTACAACTTGAAGTTGAACTGCTGTCACACAAGAGTTTTCAGTGAGTAATTCCATGTACTAAAAACAAAATCTTTAATTCAGTACACAGTTATTGTTGAGATAAACTTGAGAAATTTCTCTACCATTACTAATGCTTTGAAAAAATGCTTCTAATTCTGTAGAATATTTTTACAGCCTTCAGTTTTCACTTTTTACACCAAAAGCAGTAAATTAATTTAAATCATGTAATTCGTAAAAGAATTCAAAAATGAAAGTCAATGTGTAAAGCCAGATATCTGCAGTCATGCAAGAAAATAAAAGTATAAAAGTCAAAGCTTAGTTATTTGAACTCTATCCATGTGCTGCTGAGAATGAATCTTGTCAGCAAGTTATTCTATTATTTTTGTATCAATCAGATTAAATCGAATAACACACTACAAATCACCAATATGTAAAAATGATACACATATTATAGCAATTCACAGCAAATAATCAGCTCTTGACAATACTAACTTGCTATAGTGCTACATGCCAGTACTTTACTTGTTGAAAGATTATAAATGCAAGCTGAGACATAGTATAAAATAAGCTAATTTGTCTTATTCCTAAAAAAGTGCATATTTACAGAGATTTCAGTTTGTATGATCATGCTTACACTTTTCCATTGTTGAATCAAAACGTGCATGGAAACTAAAATCTAATTCAAAAGAGATTTAGCTAACCTCTACAACTTCATTTGCTGATAGATTTTTTCATGAATTTTTAAGCTATTATTATTCGAATTAAATAAACAATTAGTTCATGATCATAAATATATAAAAATTAAGTTAATAAATATAGTTTTCTATATTTTCAAATTAGTTGCATACATAATACTTTTTTTTCATCACATTATGATGCACTTCTGCAGTCCAGCCACATTACTTTCCTTTAGGTTGCAGGCTTGAAACTTTTGGTGATCTACACATAACGAAAGAAAATATAGTAGTCTTAGGTCCTATGGTTCTATTGCTATCTATTAATTTTTGAACATTTTTTAATATGCATATAATGTATCGGGTTTGGCTGAGTTAAGTCTTAGAAAGCCATCATGATTTCTCGTTGGCTTGGGCAACACTTTTCGTACGTGGTTTACACTCTTGTGACGTCCAAATATATGGACAACTTGACGCGACGTCGTCAATATATCCGTTGGTGCCTAGATTCATGTCTTTAAAGCAACTTTAAGATCTTGCAATGTCACATTGTTTCTGTGATAAATAACGATAACATTGGCATTAATTATTTAAAAAAATATATGCTTGGAAAGGGTTGGCATTCATGTCCATACCAAGAACTCCAAAGCGGAAAATCAAGGGTGGAGGTGGATCTATATTTGTATCACGCTTAACGTCGGATGGTAAATATCTGTTAACTGGAGGGCAAGATAGAACTATTAAACTTTGGAATCCTTATAGGACTGATCCCGAGAGTAATACAAATGAAACTGTTGACCAAATGCTCATGATAAAGAGCTATTCAAATGGACATGGTTATGAAATTCGCGATATCGAAATATCGCACGATAAATCTAAATTTGCGAGCTGCGGAGGAGATAAAATGGCTATGATTTGGGATGTTTCAACCGGTGATTTGAGAAAGCTTCCAGCCCACGAGAGTAGGATAAATGCTTGTGCATCAAATACTGACTTTACGGTTCTTTTTACTGGCTCCTATGATAGCACCGTGAAGGCATGGGATCTTCGAGCACATAGCAGAATGCCGATACAGACTCTTGAAGGCAATAAAGACAGCGTTACTTCTGTTCTGCTGGTGCCTGGAGGCTCTGAAGTTATCACAGGATGTGTTGATGGCTATGTGCGAACTTATGATCTTCGAGCCGGCATGATGCATGAAGATAATTTATACGAACCGGTAACATGCGTTAGCATCTCTTACGATGGAAATTGTTTACTCTCGTCAACGTTAGGAAATGCAGCCATTCGACTTCTAGAACGTCGAACTGGTTCTCAGCTTAATTTATATCAAGGACATGTCAATACAGCTTATCCGCTTCAGAGTTGCTTCAGTAACAATGATGCTCTAATAATTAGCGGTAGTGAGGATGGCGATGTTTGCATCTGGGATCTTGTAAGTGCAAAGCTAGTAAATCGTATTAAGTATCACAAGAAACCAGTTTGTAGTATTGCATATCATCCGAAAGATTCCATGATGATCACTTCATCCCATGATGGATCTGCTGTCATGTTCACCTAGATAGTTCATTTATACATAGAAAACATACCATTTCTATTGCTAAGACAGTTTTATCTTTTAGCAGTGTAACACTGCTTTGATTTATAGTTATTTCATATTTTTATGAACAGGCATTTCGTGTTAAAGATTTATTTAATAATAATTAAAAATGTCCCTAACGTTTATTTTATGTTTTTTGCATTTTGACACAATTTATGCTACACCTTATGCAGACAAAATTTTCATATGAACACCATTAATGTTGGAGACAATTCGATTTATGTACCTATATATAAAGCCGAAAACTGAAAGAAATTTATAGTGTTAGGTTCATTTTGGTAATTAACCTGTAATATACTTTTTAATTTTTTCGTTTTAAAATGATCGATGCATTGCCAATTCGCAAAAAATTTATCAAACTGTATATATTATAATTTGTTCTAAGCTCTTTTGAAATCAAGTACATATGAGTACAAAATGATAGGTTCTATTGGACTTTGGAAAAAATTTTCATCTTGAGGTTGTAGGTATCCTGCAGTGATAAGATATCCCTTAAAATTATTATCTTCATTACGTCGATATTCCCAGAAATGTTGATAGTCCGATATTAACTCTGTTGCAATTGAGTTCGTTCCTTGCCTATAAATGGTAACTTGTCGATTATATTCATTCATTAAAAAGATGTCTTCTCTACGAGAAAGAGTTTCACGATAATTGGTAAAGAGTTCGACACGCACAGTACCTCTCCCAGTAGTAGAACCATCATATGAGAGAAGGAAACTGCATCGATTAGAATTTCGCTCAGGAGCATATTCACTGGATAACACACTGGGACATTTATCCAGCCATGCACACATCATGGAAGATAAGTTAAATACCTTGTCTTCCACTATGTCATTGCCTCTTTTAGGAAATCGCAACTTGAAATTCGCACGAGGTTTTCCTATATCTGCATGACTCATGATGCTCAGTTGTTTAAAACCAGGGGTATTCTCACTCGCGACTATTACATCCTTCTTGATTTTCGTGTTGGGGAAAATATACCCACCAAAGTCAGCTGTCACATCCCATGTACCTTCGAACCAATGGGGATATTTTGCTTCCGATGGAGGCAAGTTAAATAGAGGCTTATCGAACCGCATTTCTTCGTATCTTCCTTTCAAAGAGAGATATGCTAAGTCATCGGAACTCTCGGAGGCGCCAGTACTCAAAATGTATGAAGATATTGCACTTCCCGTGAAAATTGCTTGGCGTCTGTTTAATAATTGGTTGGGGAGTGCAGACGACATTGCCAAGCACCGAGATAAAGAAAGCAAACTATATACAATCAAGAACCGCTGGGCTTTGCATGGCATCATTACGAGCATGCTCCCGAGTATAACTAAATAAGGCTTTTAAAAAATTATTAAATTTTGTTTGAAATAATTCAGAAAATAAAATGGCGGGAATTTTATTTTTTAGTTGATCGAACGCGTTTTCTAAGCTAATAAGAGAGTAACTTTTAAAACTAAGACTCAACGACATGTTCCTTGACTGCCCTCAGATTATTTGGCACTCCGATGAATCAAACAAGAATGTTTCAATTTTCAGCTGCGATAGTCACTCGACACCACTTATACATTCACGATCATCAGAGTACTTGCTAGCAACAGCTGGCATTGATGGCGAAGTTCATCTATTCGGGGTGACCCTTCCATATGAAAGTGACATGTCAAAATGGCACGAAAAAGATGGAAAGGCTTCGATTCCCTTACAACGTTTTATTACGGCTCTCACTGGGCACGACTGTGTCGTAAACGTTGTTCGATTTTGTTCTGATGGCTTAAGACTTGCTAGTGCAGGCGATCGAGGTACCATAATTATATGGTCAGTAGAAAGATTTGAAGACTGGGACAATGAGGAATTGAAACCATCACGCATGGTTTTAAATAGCTCAAGCATGGAAATTTACGATTTGGCCTGGTCCCCGAGCGGAAATCATTTATTATGTGCTGGGATGGATCATTTCATGAGAGTCTGGGATGTAAGAGCTCAGAAATGTTTAGTTTCTGTCAAAGATCATCAACAAAATATTCAGGTATTTAATGTTGTCAAGTAATCGAGCTTTACGAATTTTCAACTAATTAAAGGGTTTCGAATTAAAATTCTACTTTATAATATTGAATACTCATAATCAATTTGTTAGCAATATTGATAAGTATTCCTGTTTCTTTAATTACAAAATTCATAAGGCATCTGGCTCTAATTAATCATTTTTCTGGCATTAGTTATTAATCATGTCTTCATTGTTTTTTGAATAATTTTTTCTCTGCCATTTTTATCATATGAACTAGGGTTTAGCTTCTATTTTTTTGTCTCATTTCATTTGATGCAGAAAATGTTTAATTGGTATGGGTATGAAGATTCAAGCAAATATAAAATTTAAATATGCCCTCTTATATGTTTTTGATAAATATATAATTTCCTTGTAAAATAGTATTCGAATTGCTTATTTCTGGGAAAACAAATACAGTAATAACACGGTAAGTGACTTATTTTCCAACAGAAAAGAAATGACTCAATTTACATTTTTGAATATTCCTGGGCGATTTTCATATCAAGGATTGCGCATCAGGGAATTGCTAAATGCTTGACTTCAAAAACCATGAGAGGATAAATGGAAAATAATAAAATCCGTATGCACATTTGTCTAATTATACCTAATACAAATGACATCAATATATTTCCGAATGAAAGAAAATGAGCAATATCTGTATAGAAATCTGGTAAAAAAGTTCTAAAATGCTGCACTGAAGTCATTTTCGATACGATTGAGGGTTAAGGTCGAGACAGATTGATTATGTGCAGCTGTGTGTTGCGGACAAAAAAAAGTGTTTCTATATCATAATTTTATATTGTCAACTTGAAAAATAATGTAAACACTTTTTCTTGGCTTGAGTTAGTTTATCAGATATGCAGTAATATCTCACCTAATCGTGCTTTTTGTGCAGTTTTTTGAAATGTTTGAGCGCCTTTAAAAGTTGGCTCTTTAATTTTCGACCATAAAAACTTTCATTAACCATTTTTCATGAGTCTCAAAAGTTGCGACTCATCATTGAATGATGCTGCCGTTTTTCTTCCTAGGGAGTAGCATGGGATCCATTAGAAAAATTCATAGTAACTCAGAGCAGCGACCGCTCTTGTCGAATTTATTCGTATAGCCTACATTCACCTCTTAAAAGCTGTAATCCAAATAATTCAGTGGTACCGACAATGGCAACCCGTTGCGAAAAAGTAATCAAATCTCTGACACCAGTAACATCTCCTGAAATTGCAGCGACTGACGAGGATGCTGTCAACGGTGTTAAGCGACAAGATCTGATATTTCGAGAAGAGCAATTACCCGGATTGTTTTTTAGGCGATTAACATGGACACCAGATGGAGCATTTTTGATCGTGCCAGCTGGTCAATATTCAAAAAGTATAGATACTGATGGTAATGGTGCTGGTGCCTCAGTTCGATTCTGTACGTATGTCTTTCTGCGGAACAATTTTTCAGAGTGAGTTTTTGCACGATTATTATACCTACGTAAGTATTTCTATGTAATTTCTCCCAAATATAATACTTTCGGTTGAGTTTCAATTGTTTTTATTTTAGCACTTGAAATATTTTTTTCCAGCAGCTGCTGTTGTTGATTGTAAGTGGTTGGAATCTTATTGAGTTGAGGACAGGACAATTTTCTAAAAAACATAAAATTATTAAATCATGCGATAGGCATAAAATTTTGCGGCAAATAGTCTTAATAAATCTTACTTTTATTCAATATTTTGGTAAGCAATATTGATGCTATCTTTCAATGTAGGCCGATCATGCGGCTGCCCGGGCTTCAAAGGGCGTCTGTTGCTGTTCGATGCTGTCCGGTACTCTTTCTGCCCCGGAATACAGACAACCGCCTAACTAACCTACCTTATCGAGTTGTATTCGCTGTTGCTAGTGCAGACATGGTAGTTGTATACGATACAGACAGCACTTTACCCCTGGCAATAGCTTCGAACCTACATTTTTCGCCACTAACTGATGTGTGCTGGCTCCCGAGTGCATCAGCCTTGCTGGCAAGCTCGCAAGATGGGTACATGAGTCGGATATCTTTTGCACATGGTGAACTGGGGGAACCGCTACCATCTGATCAGGTTTGTTTCTTACAATGCACTCTTTGAAAAGTTTCCTTTGGAAGCTTTACTTGATATATTTATATTCTCCAACCGATTTCCTCAAATATAACTCCTAGGGGTTATAGCTGAATTATTTTGAATTTAATGTTTTGGGAGAAGATTGATATATTTATATACTGTTCACATGCATCTCTTATGTATTCTAATTGAACAGTCACAAGATAAATAAACTGTGAGGGTACTGCTAGAATACACCCTCCCCCCCCCCCGAGGCTATATTTAAAGAAAGAGTACATCCTAACCTCAAGGCTAAGAGGGGTTTGTCGAACATGTAAAAATTTCTTCAGGATAAGGTTAAAGGCTCAATTTTTTTCATGTAAATGTCGGATAATTAATATCATATCTTTGTACAGTCGGGAGAGGGGTATTTATTAGTGCTCGTTTAAATACAATTTGATTAAGATGCGTTTTTTTTTTCGGCGGTATTAATAGGTTACATTACTTTTAAAAAAGTCTATATGCTTCATTAAAACAGTGTGAATTGTTAACCTAGCTCATGAAGAATAATCGCACGAAACAAAACAGTTCACTTCGAAAAGAGGAAATATAATACAAAATATTTAAAATTTCATTCCTTAAGTTTAAAAATATCAGAAAATATTTAATTGTTTGAAATATTCGTTATTTTGAAATTAGTCTATCATTGCTTACTACTTAAAAGAAAGGAAATATAAATTTGAACTATTAAAATTTATATAATGTTGATTTTTTAGGTGCCTGAAGTGGTGAGGAAAGTCCACCCCTTGATATACGGATGCATCCCCCAAGTCGGGTACAATGAAATGATTACTATGCCTACTTCAAGCCACAAGAGGCGTTTAAATAAGGTAGTTCGACCCACTATAATCCAGCCTAGCACTGTAAATGAGGGGGCAGAATTGGAAGGTCCATTCCAGCCTTCACCCCCCATTACGGCTAGGAAAAATAAGCGGAAAATAACTCCAACCCTAGTTGCACTGTCATTAAATGAGGATAACAAAAATCAAAATTTTAATCCAGCAGGGGATTCCGCCCAAAATAAAGAAACAGACAATTTAATGGAAGTAGAATCCTCCCAAAGAAATAACGATGGTACGGAAGTTGTTGTAATGTCTGTTCATGAAGACTGCAAAAATTCAGAAATTATCCATGTTGACTCTGAGAGCACTATGAAAAGAGAAAATCCAGTTGTTCAAATTGAAATGAAATCTGCGATAAAAGAGGAAAAGAGGGTTTCTGAAGAGCCAAAAAAGACCAAAAAAAGAGTTACTCCAACTTTGATAACACCTTCAATAAATTAGTTATTTTGTATATTATAGCAGTAAAAGGAACTTGTGTAATGATGAATGAAAATGATTTTTTAAAGTTTTTTACATTCCTGTAAGGCAATTAATTGCTTAGATTCTTTAACTGAGTATGCATGCCAAATAGCTGCTCGTAAAATAGACTTGTACACTTTAGCATTTTATATGGCAAAGTCTTCCATGAGCCATTTATTATGCAAAAGACTTGCATCTACGATGAAACCTGCTAAGTCGAACATTCTATGGGACTTACTAATTGTTCGGTTAAAGCAGGTGTTGGAGTTGAAGTTTCGATCAATTATTAATTTTGTCCAATACGTAATTAGCTAAAAAGAAATTGATAAGTATTAAATATATGCTATGTACGTATATCTGTAATGGTGACAAAACTTTTGATTAATCCTTTTTGTGTTTCAATTAATCAGATATAGAAACCTGTCTGGATTTTGGTAATCGTGTAATTCCCATCTTGCTTCTTAAAATATCATAGGGGAAAGGTGTAGATCTTTTAATTCCTGAAACTCTTTGCAATGCTGATATCTAACATTTCTCGTGTCCTGCAAAAAGATGATGCAGCATCAATATCTTTTGGCACTTTAAGCTTTCCATTAAAGATGAAGTTCCTTCATCTTCGTACAGGGAAACGCTGAGGCGTGTACACTTACTTAAACAATATAATCGTATTGAAAGACTGAAGTGGAACTCTGCAAGTCTTGCGTTCAATTGTTTCTGCTTACAGTCTCAAAAATAACATTCTCTAATTTATGATACTGTGGGCATGAAATGATTCAATGTTAGACTATTCGACCCAGCAAGTTTCATCGTACTTACATATTATCTGCAGGCATTCATTTCTGTGCAGGTACGTTCTGTATTTTAAATACATCTGCCAATGCTCTGTACCCTGCATTTAAGAAACTAGTTCTTATTCATCTCATGATTTACATGTACATTCGTAATTATGTTTTTCCCTAAGGTATGCAGATAGGGTCTTTTATCCAAGGTGGTTTTGTAAGTCATGTCTTTGGACCAGCGAATCAAATCAAGTATTTTCGAGGTTAATCAAATCAATCTAGCTTTCAGAGGTTGAATCATAAGATGACTTAAATAAATACTAGTACTAGTCGTGGAATTCTTACAGTATCAAAAAAATCAAAAGCACTATAAACTTCTTAATAAAAATATTTTAAGGCAATCACTTCAACCATAATCCTGTCATCTTAAAATTAACCAAATTCCGAAGCCTAACCCTTGGAACGATTTTTGTCAATTGATTTCTGCATTGATAGTGTTGAAACAAGTGAGCCATCTTTTCACAGAACACATTCGAATTTAAGCAAAATTGCTCAAAATGCTAAAAAGTTCGAATGACACTAATTTAATCCGAATCACATAAAAAAAGTAATTCTTAATTAACTTGAAAAACAAAATGACTCTGTTTAATATGCTATATGAAAAAAATAATTCAGAAAAGGCGGTTCTTTTGCTTTCTGAAATTTCTTATAATTCATTTAAGACAATAAACCATTGAATATCTAGTTCGATTTTCCGGAAATAGCAAGAAAAGAGAAATAAATAAATTTGTATTGTAAAAAGTGGTACAGAAAGTGCTAAATTTTACTCCATAAAATTTTCTGTAAGGCTCAATTAAGAAGGGCGGCCAACTTGGTATCATCTCGTAATGGCCTTAAAAATTCCAATAAATCTGTACCGCCTGTACCCTTTCCTCCAGCAGCTTTCTCCCTAGTATATTGAGGGCTACCCTGAGGAAATGTCAAAATTAAATAAATATCAATTTAGATGATATTTGAATAGTACTCCAGCAAAAGAATGGAAAATTCTTCATTAAGCAAGGTGTCAAACAGCATCCTAACCTATATAACTTACATGTCTTTTAAAAACGTACAATTCATGTTGTTCTGCAAATCAATTGTTCTTTTATCGATTAAAATGTGAGAAAAAAAGAGTTTTGAGGTCACATAAGTAACATATATTGATATGCTCTTAAACTCAATTTATTAAGCTACAAATATTGAAAAATAATGTTCTTATAGCTGAAAAATATTTCAGCAACTTTTTTACCTGGGTGGTATCAAAATCGACCTTAACCCTGCTCTGCTGCTGCAAAATATAGGCTGTAACAATCCCAATATGAGCCGTTCGAAATGCTTCCACAGCCTTTATTGTCGCATCGTACGCCCTTACCACATCATTCGCACAAGAAGTTTGATCCGGTGATTTACTGAGAAATTGTGCAAATTCGCGAATGCTCATTGTCCCAGGATTTTCGAGGTGTTCCAAAAAAGCCTATGATGATGCAAAAATAATACTGTGGTAGCATGTAAGTATTTTGAATAGAGTTCTAAGAATTACAGTCATGGGAGTAAAAACATATCGAACGAGTTAAATGCAACTAGAGGGAGATCCTGTTAGTCAGGTACATTAGTAGTCTGGACAGCTGACAAGACGACGACTTTATTAAACTCATATATGTTCCTTTCATAGATAGACACTTCCTTATGTTTGACATGTGATAACTTGACCATTAAGTGTCCAACTTAGGAGGTTTCCTTGTATCATAAAAAGAATGAAGGGATGAATCGTTAATGTTGGACAGATACGATGGAAAAAGTGGAACCAACGAGTTATAGGGTTCTGAAAAAATTCCATTTTGTAGATATAGGATGCAAATGAATAGCAGGTTCATATCCTATTGTAATGAAAAATTTGGAAAAAAATATATAGCAAGAAGATGAAGATTTGTTTGAGAACAAACGTAATCAAAGTCATAAAGAGAGAAATCTATATAACAACAATATAAATCCGCGTTAATAATGGAAAGAAATTTGGCAAGATGAAATTGCTCTATTTTGGCAGATAAGTCGGAAGAACTTCAAGAATTTTCAAAAGATTAAATATCCCCATGACATTCAAAGAGCAACTACAATTATTTACCACTTTAGTTTTTTTCATCTGCATACTTTTATCCAATGTTGAAAATTATCAGCATATGAATGTTGTTTCGATTCTTAAGAAGATGCTCGAAATTCTTTTTTTGGTTTTTATCTTGCAGCTATTTCATTTATAAACTTATCGATTGACTTTTCCTGTTTCCTTACTAAAACTATTTCTTAATGATTTTTAAGATGCAGTAAACTTTATAAAGAATGAAATTACTCTAAGCATATTATCACTTAGACACAATATATTCATCATTTTTCATTTATTTCTTATGAGTTCAGCTTTCGAATAGAATAAATTTCGGATAAAACAAACCTATCTGGTGGTCCCGACAAATCTATTGTACCGGAAGTGTACTGTATTTCCCACAAAAAATCTTTCAAGGTATTGAATCTTAATATCTTGCTTTATTACCTTATGTCTAGGCGGCATATATATCCGCATATCTTTCAAAAATGATGAGCTCTTTCCATTCTCATGCGCTATGCCAAGTGCAGCATCAAGAGCAGCAAAAAGGCTACTCTGAGCTGCGCTTCCACCGTAAAATTGGCAGCGTTGGTTTCCCTTGGTGCCTGCATACATTACCCCTGACGGTAGAGTCGGGTTTGCCTTCCAACCTTTCAACAAAATCAGTATATATATGACACTTCCGCGCATTGTGATCTATCCAGTTTATTCAGTAAACTTCTTTGGACTAAATTAATGCTTCTATTTTCCCTTATCTTGCTACTATAGAATTCTTTCTAAGATCCCAAAATATTTTTAAATTACTGTACAATACACAAAAAATATTTGTTAGCATAGTAAAATTCCATATCATTTTGAAAGAATCAATAATTCTTTTGCTTTTCTCCATGAAAATGTCAAGATTGTGGATTTTATAGAAATTGTACAGTTAAATTACAATCAAGCAGAATTGGCATAAATTCATGAAATTCATTCATAAATACTTAAGAAATATTTACCCTGGTGAAAGTACTCCTATCTTGGATTGCGTCAAAAAAGTTTTGATAAATGCTAATTTAAATTAAAAAAAGAACTTAAATCTTATAGTTGGCAGAAGGTATAAGTTGTTAGAACTGTTTGATTCTATAGATGTAGTATAATCTAACGAAAACCATATCATTTACAACAATGTTCATGTTGTCAGTCACAAATAATAAAATTGATAGCTGTCTAGACAAGATCATTTTTCTATGTATAATATTTGTTTTCAGCCTATTGAAAAGGAATATTTCCAGCCATTTTTAAAGGGATAAATTATCGAAAGTAATTTCATTCCGAATTCTTTCTAAATAGCCAAAGTTTTGAACAATTCTATTATGGTACCCATCAAAAAGTCACATAAAATGCCGTAGGGTTACAATTTAGTTTTTCTGGAAACTAATTTATTTTTTGTGAAGAATAATTTATGAAAAATAGTTCTTTAGATGGGTACTCCTTATTGCACCAGTTCCAGAAGTAATCCATCTAATGGATTTATTTTTTCAAAAACTTTAACATCAATGCTATTACACCTCGTGTTTTGGTAGTGGCCTTCATAATTAATTCAAACTATCATGCTGAACCTTACTTATATTCCATCAGTCAAAAATAATTCTCGATACGCAGTCGTACATAAGAGTCAACGATAAATTGGTGATAGCGAACGACACCCGAACTATTGAATGATATTATGACATCTCCACATGGATTTTTTATTACCTGAGAGAAAAGGACGAACGCGGTGATAGAAAATCCGAGGATCACAGCCAGCAGACATACGGCGTAATGAGTTGAGCATTTCACTCACAGCACCTTCAACTGCTTTCAAGCACAAACATAATTTTTCTAAAATAGTCGGAGGCATACATTTATCCGTTTGGATGAAATTTGCTACTTCGGATATGAGAAATTGCGCTTCGATTAAAGTACCCATTGCTGCCCCGCCACGGGCTTCAATTTCTACTGTTGTGAGGTAAAACCAAGACTCATCTTGTCCACCCAAGAATTGGCAGGAGGTAGCCAAATTTTTTATCTCAATAGGACCACTGATATCCAGCCGGCGCCAGTTATATAGGACTAAGGAAAGATGTGCCATTAGCGGTGGGACGTTCATTGACTCCGCTAGTTCCCATAAAGGTACCGCTATATTTTCAGGCAGGATGTCAGATGGATTCAATGGATCGCCCCAAATGTAGGCATGGCAGAGCATGCATAGTACGAGCAACGCTCGACGGCGATGTGATTCGGTTTCTAGACCAAATATTGGGAGAATTGGGAGGCGAGTGATGACATTACGAATTTGGGAAGATATTATTAAGGCAGGTAAGTCGGAGACGAGATTCTCCCATTGTTGAAGTTCAGGCTGCGGAAGACGCAGTAATGGATCGTCGTGAGGTAAAAATCCGCGAATGGGATCAACATCAAATTTTAGCAGCAGATTCAAGGTGTATGAGGAAAGAGCGACAACCGGTGAAAGTCTCTCGGTGCCAGAAAAAGAGAGATTATACATTTGAGGTGGCTCAGCGTCTAGAAAGGTTGGTGGATTAAAACTTTCTCTTCTCTCTCGACCTTTGTGTACGATGAGACAATTGAGTGAAAAGTTTGAAATAAATGCCACAGGCAGACAATCTTTCGAGGACTTACCCGAATCTGAGAACAATGCAATTTTCATTTTCATTTGAAATGTTCAACTTCAATTGAACATGAAGCAAATTATTTGTTCTCACGACCCCTTGACTTGCTAAGGAAACGACACCTAACCTCGTCTGAAGCTCGTCAGCAAGCCTCTTTCAAAATAGCACAATGGCTATATGTATAGTCTGTACAGTAGGACATACGGCAGTAGGCATGGTTGATTTCTGTCATGAAATAGAATGAATACACAAGCAGTTACAAAATTCTGATAATGCACAGAATACAAAGCAGAGAAATAATATAAGCAATCCTTGAGGTTTTCTCCTAACTTTACTATTCGTGTGGCCCTATTAATTGGGCACTGTATGCATTGCAACATATATATTCAGAATATATATTATGGATCTATTGATGTTGGAATCAAGTAAGTTGAAAACTTGCAATGGTGGGTGGAAATTTGGCTCAAAGAATTGGAATTTTTAATCATTCCTTCCAATACTCTTGGCTAAAATATTTTCGAATAAATGTACGTGAGGTTCAGCCTAAAGGGAGTTCCAGTGCTGAAAAAAAAACACTTTGTAAATGTTTTAGAACAGGGTACTCAAGTCTGCACTTTGCTGCCTCTGCCCAAGCAGCCCCAAAATCTGAACAAAAAATTTGCAAAGGTTGTAGTGATATCATTTAGATACACTTGTAACATTAACATCTTAAGAAGCAATCTGGAGGCTCTATAGAGGTTTAGCTGTAGAGAGAAACCCACTCTTGCCACTTTCATTTTTCAGTAACATGTTGCAAATGCAGAAATCATGTTAGAAATCTGAAACAGCAAAATACAAGAAATTGGGACAGAAATTTGTATATTTATCACATACTAGCTGTGTTGATAGAAGTGAGATAACTTTATTAACAAAACAAAATATATAACTTTACTGACATCTATGCAGCCAATTTACTTGGAATGTCACAAATACTCCAATGAAAACATATTGCATCTACAAAGTTAGAATTAACCCCCCCTAAGGGAGATGATTCCTAATATTATTACACTCCCTCAAGAAATACAGTGCTTGTTCAAATTTCAAGGCTAAGTATCCGAATACAATAAGTAACCATTTCATTTGTATTTTTACCCTGATAAATCAAGATCTAGTAATTTCACAATTGAAAATGACAGTAAGTTTTATTTTCATCATGAAATACTCTTCACATTGTCCTCACTCGTACTATTTTAGAATAGTGATTGCTTGCAGCTCAAAAAACAATTAAAATTGTGAAAACTCACACTAGTGGACTACCACTGCAACATAATATCAAGATAAAAAAAACTTCTCTAAGTTTCCATATTATCTAATACAAGTGATTATTAAATCAGGAGTCAAAAGCCAAATATTTTTTAACAGCATATTAACCTCAAAGCAACCTCCAAATAATAAAATTCAAATAAGTTAAAATTACAGGACTCAACTTTCTTGATCTATTATTTTGAATTATAATATATTCTCAAAGCTACACCTTTGGCCTCAAGATCTCCACTTAAGAATAGAAACTTCACTTTGAACATTCATATAAAAATTCAAGTTGAGTGTTTTTGCTTACAAGCTTTAATGACAGTTTTGATATATGAACTGGTCTAAAAAATTCTTGTTCTATTAGATTGTCAGTGGAAGCTAAATAAAATAATGAAACTAACAATGGGAAGCAAAAAAATGGAGTAAATGCTAGTACTTTTTAACTTAAAATCAACTCTGGCACTGAATTCAACAAGTGCTGGATTATTGCATATCAACTTTGTTTGGTATATACATGTTATGCTGAAATCAACTGATTTCAGATACTTGACAGAAAGAACAAAACTAATTTTATAAAAGTTGAGCTATATTAATGTTTTACCAATTAAAGAAAAATTGTTAGACCAAAAATAATAGCAAGTGGCTCAGCACATTGTAATCTAGTGGTTACTAATTTTGCAAGTGAATAGTTGTAATCAGAAAGATAAATACAAGTCTTGGCAATATTTACAAACAAGAAATATGCTGGACTAAAAGATCATGACTTTTGCTGATGACAGTAGATAGGTCTCTGTTTACACCTGCAAAATTCTAATGCCTCTCAAAAATTTGAAATAATACAAACAAGTGCTCTCTAATTTAGATGGCTATATCTAAAAACTGTATAATTTACTCAGATATATATAAAGTCCAGAAACTGCAAAATAAACTGAATAATCTGGCTAGCAAATTTGTGTTATTTCTCAGTGTGAAATGTTAAGTTGAGTAATGTGTTGGCATCCACGGTTTGTCCAAAATTTGATTTTTGTTAGGAATTAACTCGTTAACAGTTAATTTGTGTTATAGCTGTGGAATTCTGCTTTATGGCAAGTCATTGTTTTGCATATTGGAATTCTGAGTTTATGGCAAGTCATTGCTGGATTTTGATGATGGGCTAAGTTTGAGATTTGTGTGTTGCTGTGAAGTATGTTTCACTTCTAGCAACACAAATTATGTTTGTGTGAGTATACTTTTTGTATCTAGTTCTAAGTTCTTGCTTGTTACACATTCATAACAATTTTATACTTTGAATGTTTGTTTTATGATTTATTCAATCTTATGCAACAAAGAATATGACTAGATTTTGTTGCCCAGATATTTTTATAGTGATTTCTTCTATTACCTGTATCCATCATCTGTTCTAGTACTGGCAGTGATTTTTTTATGGGAGTTCTACATATATTCTTATAATTTAGATACGTTAGATACCAGCATGTTAGCAAACTGAATTTTTTTTCTCTCTCCATATCATCTTTGATAAAAAATTCTTTATTCAAGAACTTTCAAGATGAAAAGTGTCAGTAAATAGACGTTTTAGTTTTTGAATGAAAAAAATTTATTTCCTATTAGACATGCCTTAGTAATGCCTAGCACACATTTCAATGGATTCAACCTTTTTCTAACAAAATATGGATTTATCAAACACCATGCACATTTTGACCAGCTTAATTTTTGAGGTTCAACTGTACTTATATCAATGACAAGTAACAAAGTGTGCTGCAAGCACAATGCTTTAAAGGAACAATAAGATTAAAATCATTTTCAATACACTGTGATTAATTTTTGAGTTTTCTAATCACTCTTTACTTCTAAATATTTAGTTTAAGTCATCTCACAAGATGTGAATATCCTAGAAATTGATATTGTTCTATAGGAACATATCTTTGCTACATTTTATTAATCCACTTATGAGTGAGATTAGATGTAGCCAATAGTAAAATCTATGCTATTGTCATGAGCAACAACAATGACCAAATCTCATCTTGTTTTTAATCTTACAGGTAGCATCAATCCCTATTTTATCTTTAAGATTTACAAAAGATTGGCAAAAAGCTATTTCATTTATATCAAATTATGCACATGTTTTATGGCTTCAATTGATGAACAGGTAATGGTTTGCCATTGCACTTTATGGACTAACTTGCTCAGTTTACATCATTACTGATAATTTCATGCTCTCTTTTAAAAGCTATTAAAATTTGCAACAAAGCAAGCAAATAAAAACACAAAAAAGATAAAAGTAATGCAAGGTTGCAGACAAAAAAATGGCAAAAATATTCAAAGTATTATTCTGAACATTAGTGTTCACAGCTGTTAGGATTACTATATCTAATAAGTACTAAAGTTGATTACACATATTGATAAGAAAATTTATTTCTGATCATGCTAATAGCCTTAGTGGTCTTATACTCTAGTTTTGTTTATGAACTATATACTTAAAACTTTTGGTCTGTTTCGTTTTGTCCTGTTCTGTATTTGTTTGTGTTGACAACTATAATTTGAAATTGAATCTGTTGAATTATTTGCTGAGACAAACATAGAAGACTTTGTACAAATAAAACATATTAGTGCATCCATAAAAGTGCACAATTAAATAAACCAAAGGGAAATGAGGCAAATGACAATATCATACTCTTACAGCAAAAAGAACTTAAGTCATACGCATATGCTTGAAAGATGGTGACTATATAATTAAGCAAAGTCTTAAGGTACAAGTTAGCTTAATGAAAAGTCAGGTCAAGTGTTTGTGTATGAAAAGGACTTGAGCAATGTATATTGTGGTTGATGTGCCAGAATTGAAAGTCCTTTGTGGGTCTAGATTATAGGAAATTGAGCATGACTATCCCTAAAAAATCAGTTATCTCCACTTCACCCAATATCAAATGACATCTACCAAACAGGTTCTGCTTAAGTGCCTTGAGGATAGACATTTAAGTTGAATATGTTTGACCAATTCTTATTTTACTCTCCAAGCACACACTTTGAAAGCAAGCTAACCCTTTACTGGCTATGAAATGCTATTAAATCAAATGCTTAACTTTACAATATAATTAGCAGATGAGAACATAAAAATATAATAAAGGAAACTCCAGTGAGTAATGTGCAGTAATGCAGAAAAATAGATTGGAAAACATTATTGCAAAAAAAACTGAGCAAAAAACTCAGTAGAGACATTGCCAGTGCAAAGGTAACACAATGCAAACATGTTACAGTTGAAACTACAAGAAAACAAAAAAGGAACTAAAAAGACTCTTAGAAAGCCAAGAAAGCAAAATAAAAGTAAATGAAAGTGCTACTAGAAAAGTACCAGGCTCATAACATACTAAAAAGTGAATGTAGGAAGAAGGCATTACAGTTTTAGGATTGTACTGACAGAGCAAGAAAATAGAAATAGAATAAAAAGTAAAACAATAAAAAAAGTGATTGTATTGTAACAAAACAATATAAAATATAAAGATGAGCTCAGCCTACTATTGTGCCAAAAAGTATGACACCAATGAATTAATATTGTTAATAAATGGCAGACAAAAAGACAATTTTGATTACAAAGAAAGCAGAATCAAAATTCTGTACTTGCATAGATGCAACTATATCTAAGATGCCCATCAAATCCATTTAACTGTGGAAATCTTGTCATGACAAACATGTGAAAAGATTTGAAATTTTTCTGTTAGGCAAACAACATCTAAAAATCCTGTTATTGCAACTGCACATAAAATATAAGAAACAAACTGCAGATTTTGAACTGTAAAGTTGTACATAATAACTTGAATTAAAAATTTAGCATAAACGAAAAATAAATCACAATCTTAAGAGAGGAATAGTAGCAGTAACTGTAGCTACCATGACAGTTTTAATGGCACAGCCAATGAATGGCCCTAGTTTTTCACTTCATTAAGGTGATATTTTGTCTAAACATTTTGTTTGTCTCCTTTATGCAATGCAAGAACAGATTTTTATGCAAAATTGTCAAGCAATTAAAAAGTAAGGCTGCTGCAAAATTGAAAAAAAGCAAAGAAAAGAAAAGTACATAAAAAATATAGGTATAAAAAATAAAAAATAGAGATAAATGAAAAAAAGACTCCAGGCTTGTAACCTGTCAAAATGATTAAAAAGTTTGAAGATGTTGTGATTGTATGACTATGTATTATCAAATATACTAATAGCAAGACAGATAAAAACAAAAAAAGGAAAAACAACTTAAGATGCAGATAAAAAATATATCAATGATGTGAATGCAGAAAAAAAGGCTTAACAGCTGTGAAAGGGCCTAAATCCCTGTATGCAGGATCACACTCTAGTAACACACTCAATGCATGAAAAATGAAGATTTTGCAAGAAAATTCTACAGTGAAAGCAAAGGCAAAGTGCTGTAGTTGGTGCTTGAAGCTTGAGTTGAATCTTAAAACTCCTTTCAATTTTTATTCAGTTGGTTGAACTCAATCACAACTTGCATGGAAAGAGACTAAGAATTTTCTGTTAAATTTAAAATTAAGGTTTAAAGTGTTGAGTTGTTATTTGAAATCAGTAGTGCTAACGGATAATAAAACAATTTAAAAGGTGCAGTACCCCCAACTAGTAGTAATCTTGACACAGGACAGTAAATATGCCTTTGTTTTTTACTCTTCAATGGTGTTAAGTAGCAAAGAATCTTTATGTCCTCTCTTTTAGTACCAGTTTAAGTATCATTATTACAAAATATGATTGTTTTAAAAATAAATTTCATGAGTAAACTGAAACTGATAAGATTAAAATTTGCATTTAGTAGAATAAGTTAAAAGTATTACTAGTACATCTTTTAGAATTTCCATTCAAATGCATGCCTTGTGCATAATGGGATCATTTGGCAAGAGAGTAATTTTTCATTTGTTGTAGAATTTGGCCCAACCAATAAAAAGATAAATTAATCATCCATGAATAAAGAGATAGAATTGACTGAGTCAGCACAAATTTAGTAACAGCTCAATATTCAAGTTTTTTGTTTATTATTGTTAGGAATCAATATATTAAAAACTATGCATATAACCAATAATAAACATCACCAGAAACCCAAAGAAGACACACAGCCAATCATGTATTAATCCCTATTCATGTGTTGACAAGAATGAATCTTGTCAACACAATACTACTTAAGAGTACACGCATATGAGAACACACTTATGAGAACACACTAATGAGAACACTCTTTAAGAGAACATACTATACAAGAATACACATATAAGACGAATTAAGTCCATAGAATCACAGTTCAATAACAGATCACGGCGAAACAGATCAGATCCTGACAATTATCCATGGCCAAAGATATTTTCAGATTATGCTAGTTGGTTAAAATGTGGTAAATTCTACAAGATATTATTTGTTTGGTGGCAAAAAGAAGTAACTTAATTTAAAATGACTTAAAGGCAAATTTAAACTCAATACCAAAAATATAATTTGATTGTTCTTGGTTGGGTCAAAATCCATAGTGAATAAAAATCGTCTTCATGAGTATTACGAAAAGAGCCTTTCTGTTATACGGGGCAAGTGTCTAATGATAATATTCTATTCAAGATATGTGTGGTTGTCATTTTCACAAAATGCAACCGCTGTGACTGAAATATCTCGAAGCAAACATTGTAAATTTCTCTAGCTCAAATTCAAGAAAATTTACATAGGAAAACAGCTTCTTCAATATTTAGAAAAACCTGCTCATACCCAATCAATATTTTCTGGAGTGCATAAAATCTTCGATGTCAGATCACTCAGTATGTAAACTTCGAATGCTACTATTTTTAAAATTTAAATTATCGTGCAGTGCTGGTTGTTAGAACAAATGTACACAGTGCTAAATTTCATGCAGAAAAGCTGTCGGATTTCAAATTTTTCTACAAATTTTTGGGATCGCCCTAAGAACCGAGTTTCGCAAAGAATGCGCCAAAAAATTTAGCATGCCAGTACAAGGAATTTGTAACCGTGAAGAAACCTACAGCCTCCACGCATTAGCACTTTTCAAGGTCTCTATTCCAGTACCAGCCGAAGATCACTGCTTTTCTCGTCAGCTTGGAAGATCTCAAAAACATAGTCGTTTTCTCTTTTGTGTGCACTCCGTTCCGAATGCCCTTCATATTTTTGATGGAGTGAATCTTACTGCAGTAATTCGCTTTGATTCTCAGATTGTCGATGCTAGAGCGAGAAATGGAAATGATTATAGTATCTGTGTCGCTTGTCGCGATGGTTCCATTTTCATAATACCATCGGATTTCTTTGATGGCATATCTGAATATAGTATTGTTACCAAGTATTTAGCTCAATGGAAACAGCATACACACATTGGAGTGAAGTTCATATTTCCTTTCGATGAAGGAATTGTGGCTACTGGAATTCTTGAAGAAACTGTATGGTATCGTTCACATTATCTTAGCACCGTACTCAACTGTAACAGTAGTGCCAGTCCAACGTGCATCACAGTAGTGTATGCTACTGATCCTGTTCCATCAAGAAAGTTTCCTGACGCTATATACCTTTCGCGTCATACTTTTGACTATATCTTTGGATTGAAATATTCTTTTCTTAGAACGAATGCTGACCATAAATACTTTCCAGTAGTGCTCATAGGCGATGAACAGGGTACTATTCGATGGTCAAGGCAAGTCAAATTTCGATATGAAATTATTCTGCTTGAATATCATGCAGAGTCATCCCGTTACTTTCATCTTCCCATTGTATAGCCTCGAAACAGACGTCACTGATCATAGCCTCAAAGTGCTGGCTAGTCTCAATCAACCTGTTGCAGGAATTTTGCCTCTTCTCTCAGAAGATATTTCATCAGAAGGCCTGGTGTTTGTCGGAAAACATGGAAATTTAAAGATTTTGAGCAGCCCTTCCTGTGTGCAGCAGTTACCGCCATTCTTGCCATCGCCTGTTCAATTAGTTTGTAACACTAAGAATGGGCTATTACACTGTTTTAAAGGCCGTGCATATTTTACCCCCTATATTTCTTCTAAATCTTCCAAATATACTCACCCACTATCAATATCCCCAAATGTGGTTACGTTATTTTTTCAAGATATAAATCCTGGAAAAATCATTGTGGTCACAAATCGAGGTGAATTGCTTTGTTTTGATTTGCCCAAGAACACCGAGTTCATTGGCATTCAAGGTACTGAAGGTGATGCTGTATCAGCTGAAAAACAAGTGAAAGGATTGCTGCATAATATTGAAACTTTTGGGAAAGAAGCTGACAATTCGGGTCAGTAACACTAATAATTTATTAACTGGAATAATTAATGACCTGTTTTCGTTTTGTAACATTTTTGTGGCTACCAAATGCTCTTCCAAGATTTTTAATGCATTTTAAAAACCTGATATTTATATATATATATTTTTTTTTCTTATTTATTTTGAAAAATACTCTGTAATACTTTGCCATATTATTTTAACATATTCTTCTTAGTGCTGCAGCACATGCATTTCAATGCTGAGTTGGAATAAAATTTCAATTTATAGCAATTGAAATTGGTATTTTTAATATAGCCCTAGCATGACGCTTATAGTTTTAGGATCCAAGGTAATGAATTATTTGATCTAACACTTGGTTGCAAATGGAAAGTGGAATAGTATGTTGATTGGCTTTCTTCTATCATACACTGTCCTTCTAATTATGCAATATGCATGTGAATAGTATTAAGAGCTGTATGGTCTCAGATTGCTGTGAAACCCAATATATGAACTTTTTGTTACAAATTAAAACTGCATCTTTTGGCACTCCTAAAATTTGGATTATTAGGCTGCTGTTTGATGGCATTGGGCGATACAGTAGAAATTCTAAATTACCCCTTAAACAATATTGCCTGCTCAATTTGATTTGTTACATGAAATAGATAAATTATATTTTGGTTCTTCTTTTTGCCCGTGAAGTTTAATTACAATTTATCAAAATATAGTGCATGTTTTTTCCGGGTGATGCTGACAAATTTTGATTTTTCAGGCAAAACATTAGTTGAGCTAGACCAAAAAATCAATTATATATTCTCTGCAACTGAAATAGTACACGCGCTTCGATCACCTAATATTCAATCATCTTTAAAAATGACCGTTACATGTGCTGGCACAGAGAGTACTTTGGGCATTTTTGAGCTACCCATTGATATTATTGTGCAGTTTAGATTGCCAACATTGCTATCAGATATGAAAAATGGTTACTGGACTTTAGTCTGCGAAGTAATTCAAACAGATCCTCTGTACAATGAGGTGGCTGGAAATATGAAGAATTTTCAGGAAGAGGTATGTCTGCATATTTTATTACATTTTATTGAAATTGCTACAAGTTACATGGTCAAAGTTAGAAATAAAATTGCTTACATATGTGATCCAAATTAACTGAACAGGGACTAATTGGTCCAGGACTGTAAAGGCAGTTTAAGTAAATCGAGGTTATTGAATAACACTGAATTGATTTAGAAGGGCCATTCTGGATAGCACTGTGAAACAGGCTAAAAATTTGATGAAATCAAAATATTCTTTTATTGCATGTTCTGCTTTTATTACATTTAGAAAAACTACCATTTCACTATATTTTAGGAAAGTTTGAAACCCTTGGCATTAATATTTAGATACCTACATTCTGCCAATTAAACTGATTATGTAAATGTACTACTTGATGCTAACATTAAATCGAAAATTTACTAGACTAATAGTTTAAAAAGTTTTATGTTTGAAACTGAACTTGCAAAAGTTAAATTTTTCAAATTGTTTACAATAGACTTCCAATATTCCTATATATATATGTATACATATATTTTTGATTAAGAAAATCAAACTTCACAAACAGGATTTTTCCAGATCTTGGACATTCAGTACTGCTATTCCCTCTTTTCTGAATAGTGATGAAAACTTCAAAAATATATATCCAGTTGGATTGCACTGTGCATTACCCATCACTGTAACCATTTCCTTTTGCTATAATGGAGCATCTGAAGAGGAGCAAATAGAGCGCATTGTATTGTGTTCAAATGGAATTTGCATTCCGATTCTTTCAAAGCGGTTTGATTTGCTTGATTGGGGTGATAAGAGGCAGATTCTACACCCCCTACCCAAGAGTATGACCCAGGTTTGCTATATTACTATGCTTGTAAATACATAATTACTTTTAACATTGTATGTTCTATATTCTAACTGTAGCACATCTACATTTGCTTCAGGTAGGTCTCCTTGTGGTATCTATCTCTTTCGCTGCACCGCGGTTGGTGTAAAAACTACTGAACTTTTTGTTAAATTTTTATTAATAGTTTAATTTAACTATATGAAGCTCTAATTCTTGAGAAAGATTACTTTAGTAAGTTACACCATGAAGATTTTGCAAGGCTTCATAAGATACTTATAGCTCAACTGCTTTTTATTTTTAATGAAATATTATGATTGGGAAGGTTGGATTATTTCAATCTATATATTTTGTAGTGTATTTCTCATTAATTCCGCTGTTACAATGAACCAGAATTTACTTGAAAATGGTAAATGCATATTTTTAAAGAAATAACAATTTTCCATTGAGTATTGCCCTATGGCGCTTAATAGAATTCAAACATAGATGGTCCCAAATAAGGTTAAGATATGATTATTTTTCCATACTATGCCTAAATTAGAATGTGACTTTATGCTTGAGAGATTCTGGATGATGCATTTAGTCTACTTGGTGTCTGTATATATATATTAGGTCAAGGCAGCTGCTCGGCCTGCTTTTTCAGTATTTGGAGGTATTTTGGGGCCACTGAAAGATGCTGATGAGACTGTGATGGGGGGTACAGGGTATATATACGTTGATACTTCCGACAATGAGCCAAATATACCCATGCTCGAAGCTATTCTGGCAGATATCGGTGAGTTCATACTCTGAACTTTAAAATTCTTATTGAAAATGTAAAAGCACACCTCACTTGAATAATGACTTGCCTAATCGTAAATTTAAAAATACTTTGCCTTTTGCAAAAAGAAGACCAATTTGAAAATATTCATTGAGATTAGCTTTTTATTCCATTCGGACTTAGGCCCAACTAATAGCAAGGGCAACTTTAAGTCAATACCGAAATTATTAGCTTGATTGAATCAATACAAGTTGAGTTTTTCAGTTATTTGTTATGAATAAATAAATGCAATCTCGATCTGCTGATATCAAGAGTCTAATTGCAATTTAGTAAATATATTGCATATTTTCCTGACCAATAATATTATATCAAACGAATTCGAACACTAAGTTGTAACTCAGCTTGTATTTATTCAATGCAGTTCATTGTTTCTAAAAAAATTATATTTGTCTAAACTATTATCTGGAGCAAAGTCCAAAATGAATAAAAAAATTTCCTACCTAAGTCCATTCATAGTATGGGGTAAGTGTCGAACTTAATTTGAAATAGTTTTTATATCGTGTTCAAATACTCGTTAGCAGTCCAATAACACTAATTATTAGCCCAGCAGTTGAAATATTTGGTTGGGCAGATAAATACAATTTTATTTGAAACTCATGCAAATTTTCAAAATGATTTTTTGAACCTGTATTGCTGCCACTTTGACAAATTAATTTTATTCTTATTGAAGGGATATTTTTAACATGAAAGAGCTACTCTACAAAGTCTACTTCACTTCATTTATCAGCTCAGTCATGCTTGGTGTTCATTTGAAACGATGTTTTTATAAGCTACTAAGTTTACAAATTGATTATATCCTGAAATGCTTTTGTTGAATATTTTTAACTTTTTGGTATTTTTTTCGATGAAATTAGTGTAAATTTTTGTAAAATTCTTTTAATATTTTGTCTTGTATGTTCTCTTTTTCTGCATGAAATTTTTATATGTTCGTATACATTATTTCATGTTATATACATGTTTTTTTTTGAAATTACAGAAAATATATCTTGGTCAGAGGAGAAATGCAATGCAGTACTAAAAATACAAGGCCATGTTGTTCTTTTGACCTCTCACTTCATACCAAAATTCAACCCAAATTCCTATAAAATTTCAATTTTATCGTCTCACCCAGCAATCGTGCCTTTAGTCTGCGAATCGCTCTTAAAAAGAGTGCAAAAAGTGCCTTTTCATTGCTTTTTTGAAAAAAACACGAAAGGTCAAATTCTGAATAATGTGGAAATGCTTCTAAATTCTATGCAAGCAGATTACAAAGTGGACTCGGCTCCCTATGAAGAAAGAGATTTGGATGCTAAAAGTATCTATGATTCGATTTTTAGTGCATACAATCAGACTCGCAACAATGGTTAAATTTTTTATGCTCGAAATATTTTAATCTGTCAACAATGCACTCATAGCGTACTTTCAACTTTATATGAAAAACAATAAGCAGAGGTTTACTTGATTGTTGCAATGTAGAAACCAAGCACAAGTTGAGTTTTTCCTGTTTTGCATACGATATTTTTTGTCTCGTTTCATTCTAAAGATTTCATCTTTGTGTGGTGATATCGATGATGGCCCTAACTCTAGACATTTATCTGAGGCAGAGCTTTTAGTGGAAGGGTAATTTTATAATTTTTTATTTCATAACGAAAAGTTTAAATTCAACAAAATACAGCAAAAGAAATCATAACTCCAAAGCCTTACTAAATGGGCAGTGTGGGTGAACATTATCATGGACAGAAGTCAGTAATTTAGCATATGAAGGAATTGGTGGTACACTTGCCATATGCAAGTTTTCTGTTCAAACTGAAATTTATATACCAATTTTTAAATTCACTGTATTGAATCATTGTTGAGTTATTTATTTTAGATCAAATCAATTTTATCTGTGCAAAAGTTACGAGTAACTACAACTGAAGTTAAATTTCAGTCGCAGATTCTCTAGAAAATTGATAATGAAGGAGTTGAACTACTGGATTCTGCACAGCAACAAGATAATATACATAGACAGTGTGCATATCTATTCCGAGATTGAAACTCGAGAAACAGATGGATATCATCAAAATGCAAATATATAATTTGTTGTGAAAAAGTAAATTCAATGTTTTTTTGCTATTTGTGATACACAATTTTAAAAGGCATTCTATCTTTTATGTGGATGAGATAGAGCAACTTCTTCAAACTGATCTATGGAATGTGAAAGCTTTTTAGAGGCAAAAATAGCATTAAGATTAAAAGATTTGGTCTGCACCTCGCTCTAAGATTTCATCGGTTTCTAATTTTGATTAAAAAAAGCATGCACTTACATTTTTGAAAGAGATTTTGTATTGTTTATGCTCATTTGAAAGATAGAGCTAAAATGAATTGATAACCTCATGCATACAAGTAGTTTTTTCTTTCAACCAACATAAACTTTTCATTGTATGACAAAAAAATAAATATTATTTGTACGCTTTTTGAAGCCTAGCTCAAACTGATACAGATACAAAATGACCTGTTTAACAGAAGTTTAAAGAAAAACAAGAAAAACTGGTCAACCATAATCAAACTGCAGAAGCGTATTGTCAATATAAAACACTTTTATACTAAAATATCTTCCATGATGATAATTTCTGCATGATGCTACATAAAAATTTGAAAGTAAAAATCTTATGAAATTGATGGGATAGAAGAAGACATAATAACATAATATACTAGTGTATACTCTTACATGGGCAATGAAGCTCAGTGGAGGAAGTCAAATCTACTGTGTAGCAGAAGAAAAACAAATAGAAAAGCAAAAAGATTTAATAAAGTACAATAGTTTATTAAACTTGAGAAGTGGGCAAAAACTTCAGGCTGAATAAATAAACATGTCCCTGCTGGCTCCAACAGTGTACCCTCTTGAAGAGCCCTTGAAACTGGATCTCTGGTGAATCTCATTGAATCTTTTATTCCATAAATAAACCCATAATTTTTAATTAGCAGACTTGTGACTTGTCAAAAATTAATCAAAGCATCCATTGAAATTAAGTTTAGTGGAAGTTGAATGAAGTAATTAAGGATGGGTCAAATGAAGCAAAGTAAAAGAATTGGTTATAATTCTACAATAACATTTAATCAGCTGAAAGTGAAGTTTGAAGTAATATCACAAAAGAGGAAGTGATACTTGAAAAATTGACCATTGCTGAGGAAATGCTATGACATAGAGCATGCATAAGTAGAAAACAAATAAATAAATTTCCACAGAACCATAAGGAATATCACACATGGCACTGAATAAGGTTGTGGAACAAATAGGTCCAATAAAAGACTACATTTAAAATGTTGACAGAAAACATTAATATATGCACATAATTAAAATGATAGGCCCAATGTGATAATAAAATGAAAAGTGAAAAAAGCGTCAGCCAAAAATGAATGAAAAAAAGGAAAAAAGAAAAACACAGGCGGACAGTCAAATACAGTTGAGCTGTTATGATCTGATACTTTATATAAATTTGAAAGTAAAAATCTCATGAAATGCTAAATTAAAATGAAGGGGGACAGTTGAGATAAAGTAAAAATGTGCATTACCTAATCTGTAAAGAAGAAGTGTCAAAACGAGTTTTGCCTCAGCAGTGATACATTTTTCTCTCTTAAGGAAGTTGAAACTGTAAGGCTCTTTGAATTCAATATAGTTTCTACTATTCAGATAGCAATTGATTTGACGTGCATTCAGCTTAAGGACGCTACTTCAAATACCTAGCACATAAAAGTCTTTAATGGCACTGGCATAAGTTGCTTGCTTCTATTTTTATGCTACCCATTATTGCTCCTTTACAAAAAAACAAGCAAGATGAGTAAAATTGAATATATCTTGGAGCAATAAGTACATCAAGAACAGTTTTGCCTTTTCTCATACTTTTCTGTACATATTTTCTGGCTGCCAATTTGATTAAGCAGGTCACTTCACATTTCCAGAACCACTCTAAGGTTAAACATGAAATAAAACTGTTTAAGACCAAAATTGTTCTACTGCTCTATTCGTTCAGTAGTTGGCCAATACAAGCTTAAAGCACTGTTTCTTAAGAATGGCAAGCATACCAAAGCAGCCCGTCAGACTCTCGCTTAATAAATAGCTCTGTTCTCTATTAACAATATTTCATTCTGCCTCATTTACTTCCACCAAAACTGGTAGCTACTCCTGAACTGAGCTACATTAAAAGAATGATGAATATAACAATCCTATTCTGCCTAGCTCTCTGCTTTGCACATGGTGCTTTTAGCCAGTATTCCTCTTCTAGCAGCAGCAGCTTGAAGCATAAATACACAAAGGAAGTTGGTAAGGACCCTTGAAAAGCCTCCATCAGGACCTGGCCGTACGTAATACACGACAGCACTTATAACTCTTCATCAACCATGATATTTTCAGTCATCAAACCTGTATTCAAGATCAAAGAAGTAACGTCGTATGTAGAAAAGCCAGTATTCAAAATTAAGGCAAGA